>JAARMF010000117.1:52888-152140 GCA_022844705.1 Toxascaris leonina | reverse complement strand
GTCATGCTTCGATAAAGTCTTTATTCTCATCTGATTTAGTTCCTGATGTATCCCACCATTTAGTCTGCGATAGCTGTGAGGTTCAATTCACAAATAGCCTACATCTCCGTCCGTTGTCGCGTCTCCCTGAGAGCTTCATGCTGAAAATGTCATTCAGCAGATTCAATATGAGATCATGTGTTCAAAAGCAGTTCGAGGTAGTTGTTTGTTCAGCTTATAAACGCTGTTTAAATAAACGTAAGCGGAAACCGCGGATTTTTTCATTCAAGATTCATTAGTTTGTATAGGTATAACATTAAAACGATCAGAATTATGTACAAAGGCATATGGAATATTGTAGTGGGAGACTGGGGCATCCATATTTTAATCACTGTACTTGCAGACGTTATTTAGTAAATGGTCGCAGTTTCGTCAGCATTTTCAATAGCCTTCTGATAGGTGGGAAGGAAACAGTGAGGGGATAAGGCAGGCAGATGACTGAGTTATCAGGCGTGTGGCACGAAGCCGTATGCTGTTAGGTTTCAGGAGTAATAAAAGATGTGTGGATGGTACCGGTATCGTTCACCTACGACCACACTGCCGAAGGGGTATTCTTCAATGAGCTGATGGGCATGCGCAAGCAACGCGAAAGTGTATGGCGAGTATTTAAGGGTGTCGTGCAGAGTCTTGGTTCAGGTCGGTGCGGTGCTGTGCGAATCAATTTTGGTACACCCGTCCTTCTCACCGTTGGTTTTAATTCATCTTGCCGTTTGTGTTTGTGTTTTATCTGCCTGAGGAGTAATCTCATAAATAATTCACATTTCGAATGGTAGCAATTATTTGACTTCCCATCACTTTTATTATTCGTTGTGTAATAAGGCTTTTATAAATTCCGCAAGAAGAGCGCACTCATATTTACCTTAAAAAACTGTTGTGGTTCAGAGTTGGTATTTGGAAATTCCAAGGCTTATTGGAAACTCTTTGTCGAGTTCGGCTGTTTATGTTTGACGTTCTTCTCAAAGTGGATGCTATGGTCGCTTGCATTCATCTTCTTGCTAACATTTGAGGCTTCCATCGATCTGCGTCCCTATTGCTTAAATACTGTTAAGCTGCACTTCAAGGATGGCGAAGTGAGGAGATTGTCATCTGCAGAACGAACAACGCAACTAATCATCAAGCTTATTGATTCCTCGAACAACAGCTGCAAATAGGCGTGTGTCATCGTTTACTTACATTTGAGAGTTACGTGATGTCGCTGAAGGGCAAGCTATCACGTTCCCAAGATCACTTCACGTTGAAGCACGAACTGCGGACTCATTCCTATCGTGAGCTGCTGCCGTGGCACTGTGGCAGCGATGCACCCGATTCGACCCTCATCAAGTCTATCGGATACCATATCGTTTATGGTTTGTTAACGTTTTTACATTTATATGCATTAACGCATACGAATGCATATCAAAGAAGCCGATTTCGTAAAACGTAGCAACGATGCCCTAAGGCTATCCGGTTTATGTCTAATGTTTGAATGGTTTGCTTCCGTACGTGCTGTGTAGGCGTTTGCGATTGGGGTATGAGTGGTGTCTCCCCTCATTTGATCTGTGTGTATTTCAGTGGATAGGGATCTGTTGTATGAGGTTAAATCTGCGTCGCTGTTCTTTTTGCGGAACGCTTTTGGGACAACTACGCTGCTGGTGGCTGCTAAGTGCTGATCCAAAAGAACCACATTTAGTGGAAACTGTTTGGCAGAAGATGCGAATCTGATATGTGTTTTCTTTCGTTTAAATTTCGCTTCAAGTTTCAGTCCCTTTATTTTCCTAATATCTCTGGTGGGATTGATGCTCGTTGTGTGGGAGAGAGAGAGGAAAATACCAGAAATGGATCATTGCAGTTCAAGCCACACTTGTATTAATGCAGCAATGTTTAGATGCTCAGATGCAATGTTCGCTCAGCGTGTGTTCTGTTCTGAGTGCACTAATGCTGTGCAAATATCGCGGTGAAGTGCGCATCGAATGCTTGCTCAACGATTTGGTCAGCATTTGTGACGTCATCGTGACGCTTGGCTTCGATATTATCGGATGGGACAATGAAAACACCGATGCTCGTGCTTTACTTCAGGTAAAGTTTGCTGTGGTTGTAACATAGCGAAGGAAGGGGAGTCACTAAGCAACGGAACATCAGGTCGTGCATCTTGTTCGATGCCTTCTCTGAACTCAGTTTCTTTGCTGCGAGAAAAGCATTCACCGATCTCTCATTGTGTGGAGACGATCTTCCGAAACAGATCAACAAAGCGACTGGGTATTGACCGAGTTTCAGGATTTTACCGGACTATTGTTGTGGTGTTCGATGACCACTCAAATTTTATTTCTTTCAATTTGGCCGATCACGATGCAGGAGACCTCTTTCGATCAGAGGAATAGAACTGAATCGACGAAGCGAGTGCGGAAAGATGTAAGCGAACTAGCCGCGTTCCGTTTTCAAAGGTGCGAGTCGAGGTGTTCGCCCCAAATCGCTTCGGTAGATGTGCAATGGGACCATCGTGAGGAATATTATTGGATAACGTTTTGCAGAGGGGCATTGCCTTGCTGAGTGACTCACTGATCCAACTGGACGACGCCATCTGCATGCGATGTACCCATCGAGACATGCTGCATCTGGCTTATCACAAAAATGCTCTCGTGCCCGTCTTTTCCATCATTTCGATTGTTTGTAAGTGCTACTTTGTTCATGAGGAGTACGATGTTCTATTCTTCCGGTTGTTGGCTCGAAAAAAAGGCTGAAAGGAGATGCTGCAAGTGATAAAGAATTCACTAGCTTATACTGTTAGACGATGATAGTATTTTAGAGATGATGCAATAAAGCTGGTGAGTTGAAGGTGATTTGCGTTCGCAACATATTTGCACCCTTATTGCTTCATCTCATTGTGTAAATTTGGGCTTTTTCTTTTCAGTTTGATATGTAATCTTCAGTTGTGATTTCGATATGTTTTCTTTGGATTTTTGATGAGTCCTTTACTTTTTTCATTTGAACAATGATGTGAGATAGACAATGAGGGAATGGAGGAGAGGAGCGTAGACTCTTCCACTTCTCGCTGTTATTGGTTACCTAATGCGGTGTGATGTAAGTTGGAAGCATTCTTTGAAGCTGCATTCAATTTAGCATTGGCAATGTTGACGCTGCGATCGACGAGGTGCACAGAGACGTTATTAGTCGAGCTGTCGTTGCTGACATGCGATTTGCTGCAATATGAGGTGCTCTTCTGCAAGGTTTGTTGACCACTGAATCACGCTTTTAGTGATGTTGACATACCATTTATTCATGGTCGCCTTTCTGCTTCTCCTGTTTTTGAAACACTTTTTTCAATGCGTCTGAAAAGGCCCTCAAATATGTTCCTTATCAAACTGGCCAAATTTGATTGATGAGCTTTGGCTATTTCTCGTTTCCCTACCACTTCCTCCCCTCCCACGGATACAAAGGTCATCGTTGCACCGTGTCGCCATCTATCCGTCTGTAGCATCTACGCAGTGCACACCTCTGATCCCTGCGCAGGGATGGTGGGATTGGACTTGTTAGGGGAATGCATGACGCTGCAGGCGAGATCTCTGCAGATGCTTCACTTGTTGTCCGTATGGGATTCTTAAATTCGGACTTATCGCATTTTTGCAGCCGTGATTGCGAGTAATATGAGAATGCTGCTGTAAGATGACTTGATTTCTTTTGTTCTGCTTCAATTTTGCTTCACTTACCTCATAATTTTTATTTGTTCTTGATTTCATCGGACGTTTATTCGACGAGTTTTTTCCTTTGCAAGCAATGTTTCATTTGTTTTGACGTTTCTTTTTTATAAAATATCATCGATTTTCGTATTTCAGCCGTGTGAAAATTTGGAAAAGAGAATTGAGCAGGTGATAGCACAAATGAAGTCGTTGAACGGGGGATTGCTGAGAATCGACAGTGATCTTTCATCTCCAGGCAACACCTTTATTTCGGTTGGCCTTCAAAATATTTTCCTTTCTCGATCGATGTGCTACGCGGGGCACTGTTGCGAATGATGAGCAGATATAAATTTGGGTCTTTCATTAGGCTGCTCGATGAGTTTTTCATTATTCTCACTCCGCTTACAGGTTACTGTTAGATTTCTCTCATACAGCTGCAGCCTCTACCGTTGTGCACAATTTCGTAATCGGCCACCAACGTTGTTTCTGCAAATTGCACCTCCATCTGCAGCACCCCATATAAATTAAGCCTTCTTTCTGTACATTGTGCTCTCTCATAGTCAACCGTTTGTAGAGATGAGTGATAGAAACGAATCTAGCCATGATGCTATTTCGACTGTTATTTTCGTCTGCTCGAAGAAATTTCGTCAATGGAAAACAATTTTCCTATTGAATTGAATGAGAATTTTAGTTAGGAGGGAAAACAACGGAAAANCCGTTTGTAGAGATGAGTGATAGAAACGAATCTAGCCATGATGCTATTTCGACTGTTATTTTCGTCTGCTCGAAGAAATTTCGTCAATGGAAAACAATTTTCCTATTGAATTGAATGAGAATTTTAGTTAGGAGGGAAAACAACGGAAAAGTGCATCTGAAATTTTTTTTTTTTTGTGCTGCTCTGCCCTTATAATCACGTCAACGAAAGTATATTCATAATCCTTTTTCGTGCTTTTATTTTTTAAAGTCCTCTCGTTCCTCCCTTACCCTTCTCCCCTCTCCCCACTTTTACAGCTTGTACAACTTGAACAGAGCGCCCTCTAACCCTCCTGAAAGTTGCCCTTCTATAAGCCCTCACTCCTCTGTCACAAGATCTGAAAAATTTATTTCCATTCATCTGGAGTTTTATATACTATTGTAGTGTCATGCCGGAAATTTTGCAAGGTTACCTTCTTTTTTCGAACAAATGCCTCCAAAACCTCACGAAATGTATAAATGTCATCTTAGCCGAGTTATATGGCAGCCTTATTTATGCAGCTCTTAGCTGTACCTCACTAAACATTGTTTTCGTTTGCTGAAAGCATCCATAGATTTTTATTCTATTCTTTTCGGTGTCACATCGATTCGATGAGAGTGATAAATATATTCGAACATTATTATGTCGAGTTATTTCATTGAATTTAATCAGATTATTGAGTTGGAAGAGCGGCACATGAATCAATGGATTAGATGGATTTGCGCCTTTTTTCATACGAACATTTTTTCAATATAGGCAAGGCCGCATGTGATGTACCAAAATAGTTGGTACAGTTGTCGTTGGAAAGCGATGTGTTATGAAGCGCTTTTGAATTACTGTTTGAAACTGAACAAATGGCGGTAAATGGCTTGAATTGTGAGCAGTTCAAGGATTGAGATGGAACCAAAGAGCTTGGAAGGTGAGGAATTGGTGAGGAGCATTCCCAGAGATGCGTATTCACACCGACTCATGGCGAGGGACAAACGTCTCGTTCCCATCACTGTTCTCTTTTGCTTCTGACGCTTTTGAACAGGTCGGTGTGCGCGTTGAAGAGGACGTTATATTTGACTGAATTCCGACGGAGATAAAAGTTCTTTGAAGTGTGACAACAAACCTAGCATGAGTACAGCACCATGAATGTAGTTGATCAGAATTGATTCTGAAATAATACAGTGCACTATAGAAGAAAATCATCTGCGAGATGAATGTAGATAGCTTTTAGGTGCCAAATGAGGAAGCGGAATGTATGCTTATCTTCTATTCGAATATCTTGCGCCCTTTCCTGCAGTCGATGTACGTCGTTCTTGATGGTCTCATTTCGCTTACAACACCCTTCGAGGGCAGAGGTCTTTTTTCAATTTCCTTTTTTGCTTCCTTCCTGCTTCGGTATTCTCCCTTGCTGTGTTTATTAATGCTTCGTGTCTCGAACTTCAAAAGTATCTTTATTTTCCATGCAGTGTTTTGCGCCCTCTCGTGCAGTCGATGTGCGTATAAGCAAGGCTTCAATAGTGTAGGAATGCTGTAGGTTCGCGACTATAATTCGCTCAAAGTTGATAGTTGAGATCACCCTTAGAGAGCCGAGTTTGGTTCATTCAAGAGCCTAGCAAAATTGCAGATCCCTAACTGAAAATAGAGACATTCGCATTGCTCGTCTTAACAGGTGTTGCATCTAATAGAAAAGCATTGCTGTGAAATGTATCATTGTTCGTTGTTCTCTGCCAAATGTGACATGATATGTGTCAGTAGAATTCATTACAATGGTGCATTTTTATTATCTCTAGCAGTTGTTACTCATCTAGAACCATTAGCAGTTTTCTGTGGGGCAAAAAGCAGCCCATTTGTCCGGTCGAGTACTTGGTGTGCTTTCTATATGCTAATTTTGGGAAGGCATGCATACTGGAAAAGATGGGCTAGGAGATTCTGGTGGCAAATAATGGATGGCAGGGCACTTTGGATCATTCATCTGCAGCTGATGATTGCTGAGAGGAAAGGCGCGAAGGAAACTGCATCTCACTGTTGGGAGACGAACACAGTGGCGAATTATAAGAACAAGCTTCTATATTTCAAAAGTACTCGATTGCCACCAACTCCGTTCGAATTGGTGCATTAAAACAGAGTGTTTTCCAAAATTCGTTGTAACTGCCAATAAGCGTAGTGAGAATAAGCCCCTAAATTGCCATAGACAGTAAATATGCGCAAAACACTGCCACACATAAGCGGTAAAATAGGATTAAAGAAATATTATCATTGATGCATTAATTTTTACTTGCATCAAAGCAGTAAGGACTGCGTACCTTTTTTGCAGGAGCTGACTTCGTGCGGAATTTGCTATCTCGGCCAGCCACTGCATTCAGCACTCCATTCACTCTTTTCGGTGGGCTTATTTGTTGCCTTAATTGTTTCTAAACTCACCTCTACAAGTTAACGATGGGTTTTATTGGATGTTTCGGTGAAGTGTTCTAATTATCCCCAAAAGTCGGCAAACGCTATTAATGTCTATGATCACGCACTAAGAGTCAGACATTCTTTCACCTATTTGAATCAGTCGATTTTGCATTACGGTTAACCAAATTATCGATGCCCCCTCAGTTGCCTCACCATCCCACATCATCCTCATATTCCATTCCAGTTTTCACGAAAGTCGTCTCCATTTTTATGAGGCGTTCAGCTTTATGCTGCGCGAGGAAACAAAATCAAAAAGCGGTGCCTGACGAGAATTGATGGAACGTTCGTTTGTGTGTTATACTTGTTTTCAACGATCCTTTGCTTGGGTGTTCGCAATCACCCAAAAAATCCTTGTAGACTGCTTCCTTTGCAAATAGTCTAAAAGGATTTTTGCAGCGTCATGACATCTGTCTTGAAACATATTTCGGAGTGTTTTTCCCATTTTTTCCGGACAGGATTGGTGTCACGAAGTACACTGCACTCATTTCTCATAAATATACGCGTTTTAAATTTTTTTCGCTGGTATTGCGTTGCCAAGGCAAGGAATAAGGATCTTCAGTCCATTAATATTCGTATGAAACATCTGCATGTTCTACTCTTGCAGCTTTTACTTGGACGTAGTCGAGACTGTCAAATCCTTCCCCCCTCCTCCCCCCTCAGCAACTCAAGACTGACCGAAAGTAATCGTTTAAATGCGTATATTTATGTAGAATTCTCCCACAAGATGTGGAATCGAAAGAAGCGCACTCACACCACTTCAGCCCCCGCGGATGATGGTGTGTGTGCGCCACAAGAAGCATCAATCATATGGCCAGCTAGCCACCTTCTTTAAAACATGCAACTTGCAGCGGAAGCGCTGAACGCCGATTCTTTCAACAACGTGTTAAGGCTTTTCCGAGAGAAGGGACTACTTGCTGTGGGACCCGTTGTGACGATAGGGAATCCCGAAGGAGCATCTACTCTCTTGCAGTCGCTGAAGACTTTACTTTGTGATTCTTAATAAGTGCTTGTTTGTTTTATGTGCATAATAATTCCACACCATCGTCATTCCCCCGTCACCTAAAGACAAATACCTCCCGTTATTCTCGGAGGGAGTAAGTAGGATGTGCCGATTAGCCTTCGACCATGCGATGAGATCAGTTGCAAGAATGCTCAGCCGCCCACAAGCACTCTTCGTATTTGCAGCTACGGCATTTCCACGTGCCCTTAGTGAGTGCTGTAGTAGTTTGCATATGACACACAACCCAAGAGCTGTTATGGTGTGGGTACGCTCCCTTAAGGCGCCCAGTGCTTCAAATAAACCCTTTTGCTTTCGTTTCGAACAAATGGTGACTAGCATTGCCCATCAGTGAATCTCCCAAATGCTGTTGTTTGTTGTTTCCGGTTGGCGTTCGCAGTCACTTCACCGGTGATACGGTTGTTGTTTCTTGGTTGCCACAATTGTCACGCTGTTTTTATTTTTTTGCTCACCGTGACGCTCACTTGCTGTTATTAATAAAACTTTGCGAGTGCGACTCCAATTTCTGAGTTCACTTTGCACGTCGCATCGAAGCTGACCGTGTTCATCCCGAGTCCACAGCTTTTAAAGCTAGCTTACAGCCGGCTTGATTGTGTAAGTAGTGGTACAACAGAGCTGAATCAGTGCAGTCGAAGTCGGTAGCGGTAGCAAGCATAAACACTCCCCTCGAGGAAAAGCACCTCCATGGATTGTCGTAGGTTTTGCGTAGAAGCGGTCTTTTCATCGCCTGCGGTTCGAAGCTGGATTTGCGATGAAATAGGGGCACACGTATCTCTATCTGACCATACTGTGAGTTCCGCGAGCAACTGGTTTACAGTCGTCACAGACTTCGGACCGCACAGTGATCCTCCTCAAGGGGAACGATGTCTCAGATTCTATATTTGTACGATAAATTGCCGAAAAGACGAGGAGACCCAAAAACAGCTTTATACATAAGATCATCGTGCTCATAACAATGTTCGCAAGCAGGTTAGCATGACACAACGTAAAACGAGCAGTAACAGTTGCAAGAACGGAATTTAGCCCAACAACACCTCTTCTATCGGTTGTCTTTGCTCGGAATGACGATCCGAGGCTTCACCATCGAACCCGTACGTACTGACGAATCCTGAAGCACAGTCACTTAAACGCACGGACAGTCGCCTGATCAAGACCTGACCAGCTACAGGAGATCACGGACCAAAACAAGCTCCGGTCATGTCCAGTGTCTTTCCCTAAGACAGGAGCTGAGTCAAGGATTTTCAAATGTACTCGAACGGCAGGGCGTTCGAGTACCTTTTATGTTCAGGGTTCCTGAGAATAAGTAGATGAAGAATCCCTACTGATTCAACTCCTGACACTGATGTTGCGGTGAAGGACTGAGATTTCTTGAGTAGTGTCCCCGAAGGAAGCACTGTCTACGGATGGGATGTTACCGTCGCGCCCCAGGGTCTCCTATTGCCTCTTTCTCATTCTAACGTCTTTTTTAAAGACATAACTCCCCCTTAAGCTTGCTGTTTTTCGGACCACCCTTGCTCCAATTTTTCCTATCGCCCATCAGATGCGCTTCAAAATTATCACTCCGAAATATTTATCGTTTTATGCAACTCAAGCAAATGGTGCCCTCACCAATTTCTCGGCGACGTCGTTCCCCTAGCACCTGCTATTGCTTTTTCCTGAACCAGCTGATGTCTTCGCTGCAATCAACCTACTCTTCAACGATACGATCAAGGCCTATGTGATCGTATGTTATACGCGTGGATCTTGCCTACAGCGGACTCATAGTCAACACCATCCACATCCAGTTCTGTGCTTTACAATTTTTTTTAAACGGAAGCAGGCCGGAAACTTAGCTACTGAGCCGTTTCGACTCAATTATCTCTATATCAGCCCCATCAGGCAACATCAAAAACGCGCAAAGGAGAAAAACTGTTCGCAACCATTAACCTTGTGTACTTCGTACCGAATAGGCTCAGTGTCTGGAATCTCCAGCTTTGCTTTCAGGATCTGGCCGATGCGCAAATTGACGTCATCTTTGAGTGAGTCACGAGTCCACAACGACACCTGTAAGATGAGGCTAAACCTTTCGGAAGCAACCAAAGCAACGTCGAGTACTCGCACTTAATTTCATGCACAGCACTACTCATTTGTCGCCTCGTACGGACAACTACTGCAACTGATTTCTACTATTGAAAATACGTTCCATGTGGTGTTTCTGTTTCATGAACCGTTTCATGACCGATTTCCGAGAGGATGCAAGAAAGCAGAGGACGACATGAACGTCTCAAACAGCCCGATTTAGGAAACGAGTAAAGCACAGACAAACAGCTGTCAACCATTCCAACTGAATCTGACAGAGGCGTCGAAAATCATTCGAAATCCCCCCATTCCGTCCCATAAAGTGATTATAAGTCCATCGTTACTGGGACTGTCTAAGTGGCAATGGTGTGTTCTAAGTGGCAGTTGCTTACTTTTTAAGCTCCATAAGCTCTAAACCAATGCAAAATTCACTGCACACACATTAGACTCACTCCAGCAAAATGCACTCTCCGTTTGCTCCATGAAAACTCGAGCACCTCCTGCAGACCGACTAGAAAAACACTCTGCCTGCCCCATTCTCCCTTTCGTAAATCATGACAACAATACAGTCCAGATGTGCCACATTACTGACATTATTAAGTGAAGTGAATCGAAGACACTCATCTAAATCAACCTTATCGCCTTTCTGACGAACATTGACGACCGCACCGCAAATGTACTCGCCGTTGTCCTCGAACTGTTCGCCAATGATGGCCATCAACAGCTCCAACCAGTAGTGATCGAGTAGCTGAGCACGCTTCTGTTTGTCGACCACCACCAGCCAACGACCACCCTTGACGTTGTTTTCATCTTCCCACATCGGTTTAATACCCTCTTTGAAGAGGTAGTAGTCACTGCCCCACGTCAGACCAGAAGCTGCTTGAATGTGATTATAAAGTCTGCAATCACATAATCACCTCAACAACATTACATACTCCCCACTGCTTATGCTAACTAAGACCCGAACCATCAATTTAGATGACAATGTTCTTACAAAGTATTGGCTGCTGTGGTCGTCAAGTAGCACCCTGTCTCCACCATAGTCCACAACGAACGCGATACTGACATTTGCCGGTATGAACAGATGTACTCCTAGACTCCTCTCATAAGAGTATAAAAGAAGGCCTGATCCACCTCTCACCTCCCCGCACCCCTCTTTGTGATCGGAGGATTCATGGAATAGCAACTTTGTGGTCCTCCCGCACATAGGCAATCAAGCATTTGTGAGGGAATTTATGCAAAAATCCCGAAACATCCTTGTCACTGAAACAAGGGAAATCACTGCCACTATCCCCCCACAGAAAAGCCTTAACGTCAAAACAGTGGTGCTTACGACCAAAAGTCCTCGACGGTATCGAACACGGCTACTTGCTTGAGGCAATCTTCCCAATCTTTGCTTCGATCTGCCTTCAGATACCACAACGCCCAATGGCACTGCAAAGGATGACGCAATGTAATCTGAGACGGCGTCGCCGAATCTTCCAGCTCCGATTTCTGTAAAACATCACTCCATTTGAACCGTCGATATTCTTCAGGCTCAACAGCCAATCTCAACAACTATTCAAACTGTAAGAATCAAGGCCACAACGTAAACAATCCCATGAAAATTTCCGCCCCCACTTTGCAGCCTCCCAATCTCAACGTCGGCGATCGCTCGGAGTAAATACTGATGGTAACAGCTCACGAGTTCTTCTATTCCAGAATTCTCAAACGGCCATGGAAGACTCGAGAATCCTGTCAAAATCTCCCCCTCTTCTTGGCAACTGAGGGTCACTGAAGTGGAGTAAAGCACCTCTGCAAACCTCTGTAGGCGCGAAAGGTCAGAGGAAAAAATTGCCTCCGTCAAAACACTATGAACAATGATAAAACGAAACTGTGTGTTCCCATATGAAAGCGACAAGCAATACAAAACCTCTGTGGAAAAAATCAATTTTGTGCAGCATTCGACCGAATGAAGGACGTTTTCGGATTCACATTTCATGGTTTCAAGCGTCACTACCTCATGAAGACATTCGATTATTCCGGGATGCAGATCGCACCTGCTGTGAACGGCAGAACATAAACGAAGGCGACTGCTACCCGAGAAGGCATTTCCTCCCCACCCACATGACCAGCCGTCAGCAAAGGAAGTGATAGTCTCTGCCCCTCTCCTCTTCTCCTCACTCCTCCCTCTCACGCAATCCCTCCAAATCTAGGCATGTTTTTCGACTTCGGATGAGGCGGAGGGGGTGGGAATTCGAGGGAAATACTATGAGTTTCACTTCGAATTTTGCATACATTTTTGTGCTCCCTCCCACCAAAAGCATTTCGAACCCATAAAACGATATAACATCATAAGAGACATACAACTGCGCCTGCTTAGTGTTTAACTTATATGAGACGCAAAACTGGCACAGTGAAGTGAAGTGACGCGAAAGAGATAGGGAAAAGTGGCTTCAGCAATGAAAAAGAGAACGCGCTCGAACAGCGCTGGGGAAGGAATGCTTCACGAGGAATTCAGCGGGCAGAGATGTCACAGATGCCAGCACCAGTACGGATGACGTGGTAAAAATTTAACAGATGCTGCCACTTCTGTTCTCGAGTAAGAAGCGATCACGGAGAGAGACAAGCACAAGTAGATACACTCTTCTAATGTTCGCATGAACAAATAAACGATGAACTGCGAACCTCAGTGGTCGTCGGTTCAGTGTTCGTGGTCGATGTAGCTTCCGATACAGCATCAGGTGAGTCAGGCTTCTTATTAGTGTCTCCGTCAGCCATCGTCATCCGGGTTTGTTGTCCTCACCTCTGTCCAGACCTTACTTCAACAGCACAGTATAGTGACGTGAGCAAACTCGTTTAAGTTAGCTGCGAATAAAGTGCTCGACGAAGCAACCTCACGTCACGTCCACACAACGAACAATATTACGAAGCTCAAACTCATAAAAGGATACGCCGCAAACGCGATCCCTTCTTGGACAAACAAATTATCCTGCTTTTTAACTGAATTATGGCATTCATAGGCTTCATATTATGAAATTCCTTCACTGAAGGCAAAACTCGTTCACCTTCCCCCGTAGTGATGGGTACGCATAAAAGCGCGTGTACACTGGTTGTTCCTCCAACAAATATTGCATCCTCAACCACGTGACAGGTTGGGGAATGGATTTTGGAAAAGTGAGGGACGAATCGACTGCGTCTGCTCGTTCATCTGCGTCATAACCGGTGTTCAACAACGGATTTCCTTCGGAAGCCACAAATAATCGCTGCTTTCGCTGATTACTGAGACAGTATACGCCGTGCAGCTCTCGAATCGTCTTCTCAAGACGTGGTAGCTTTCTTGGCTCGCAGGCTAGAACAACGAGCTAGAAGGGCATACGCACTAAAAGACATGGATACCTACGTAGTGATTTATTTAACGATGCTCTAGGAGACATGCACAAACAACATCAACAACAATCGTCGCACCCAGACACAAACAACGCACACATCCCCACCACTAGGCCTACTCCCAGCAGACAATAAACGCCTCACCGCTCACACCGTCAGCTGTGCAATTTTTTGCCTCTTGCAAACTTCGAAGAGTCGTACAGATCGTACGGACCATTTCTATGCATTAATTTAACTCATGTTGGGACAATAGGGTACCCAACCGTTCAAGCGGACAAAAATAAGTCGTAACTTCAATGTAACATACAGCTCCCAACATAAGCATCCTACTCTTTATCACAAAGATTGGAGCGGTCGGAGCGATGTTTGGGGCGGTTTCAGATTCAAACTCTCAGTTACGATACGTGATCATCTTTCCGGCAAATTGAACAATTTCATAGACATGAACACCATCAAATAAAGTCCATAGATGCATTGTTGTGAGGGGGAACGTATATCGGTTTGGTGGTGCCGCACTTTAAGCAACTGGCTACTGAGACTGCAAGTTATGTGCTTGATGAAGAGTGGTGCTGCCCTTGAGGCACTGTAATTAGGATATTCTGTCTTCTATGTGCTTGTATCATTCAATTCCTGAGAAGATTCAACTATGAATGAAGAAAACTGCGCATAGCGATAAAATAGACGTAAAACATATATAAAAGCACGTATTTACATAAAAGGAGGCGCCTTTATTCGGAAAGCACACCTTGAAAGTGATATGGGACACCTATGACACGCTTCGCAAAAACTCAAATAAATGGATGCTTTTATGACTGTAAAACGAGAAAATTAGATAGATATATTTGCGCAAATGTGGGCAAGTGGGAAGGTATGTAGAGAGCGGTACAAATATCTCTTAATAATATACTACACATGTGGGGCTTGTTGGACCCAATGAGTTCTTCACTTACCTTCCTCAACAAACGACGCGTTATCGAATTCGACTACGTGGGTACTCTAAGGTTTCAAAGTCGAAAAACTTAAATACAGCATGATTAGTCAGGAAGGGTCTGCAAAACAGTGTACGAGACGTGACGCGAATGAAGTGTGCTTGAACGCTTCTAACAATCTTCATATGAGAAACAAGATGAGGTTACCACACATCACTGCAGCTCTTTAAATATGTTGGTAGTAACCAAGCAGCGTTAGCGCAGGGATCGAGACACCTGTGTCGGAAGTTCGGGAGGTGCAATTTGCAATCTTGAAGCAATCTTAGAACGTTGCAAATCGCAGTGTCTACTAGAAAGTGATTTCTATACGAAGAGCACTGGTCTAACCTCAGCAGATAATGAAAGCGAGCCATCAAACCTTATAAAACGTTCGCAACGAAGATCACCACTGAATACACCACATTTCAAATGAGATATGCTACAATCTCGACTATTAACAAAAATATTCGAGATCAGCTCGGATGAACACTCGATATGAGAGGAGTGTGCCATAATCAGTGTTTGCAGATCACTGCAATTAAGAGAATGTTTGGCAATATACTTCCTTGGGGAATATCGCTTGATGAGAGATATTCGCTGCTGCTCACCTCCAACGAACAGTTTCGAATGAAGTGCAGCAGCAATTTCAGTGGCGAACCCAATACGGCATAAGTCTCCAATTTATATAAAAGTTTCCTGTCGCATACGACACCAAAGGATTCTCCATAGTTGATGTGCTCTACATCGCTTTCAACACTCCATTAAATGTAGCCGTTCCGAAGTAAAATCAGTGACAACTATATTATGCAGAGTGATAATGCTGTATGGTAACATCCATAATCACTTCCATAACACTGCGCAAATAGGATCTCAAACTTATTGGTGGTAATTCTCTGCTGATATAGGTATCGTGAAAGTTATCGTCAGAAAACGTCCCAAACTACGACGCATCAAATTTGGGCAAGCGGCGACTGAATAACAATTGTGTTGGGGACATCCAATGAGCCGCCAAAGATTCCTTTCGTCATTTATTGTTCGCTGATTAATAGCTACGTTGAGGACTTATGAGGAGCTGCCGAGGCTTTCTGTCACCAAGTGATAACAATAATCGGGTGCTTTTGCTCGCTTTTTTCTTGTCTTGTCCAAATGCGATAATGTTCTGATGGGAAATAAGTGATGTTTGCCGATAATGTTCTGCTTCCATACTCATGACACCTGAACGAGTCCCGAAAAGCAGATAAAGGAATCAAGAAAGGGTTTAGGAAGTCCAACAGGATTTAGCGTTCATTAAAATGAAACCAAGCCAATTAGAGAACACCGCCACAAGATTTGGTACCCGACAACGTCTTACTAAATTTCATCGAGAAAAGTCGGCAGTCGAGTGCAGCCTGAACTTTCAGATCCTCAACAACGTTAGATGCTTAACACTGATATATGATAAAATCAGTTTTTTTCGCAGTCATTTCGAAAAGCTACTCAAAAGTTGTATCACATTACAGTCGTAGAATGCCAGGCTGATGTTTGAAATTTGTTGAACGGTTTTCGAAGGATCACCCCGATAAGTATTTAAGGAATGTCACAAAAATCGAAGGTTAAATAGTAAGACGCGACAGAAGAGGTTTCCACATAGAGCGGCAATTATTCAGTACTAAATCTGATGGACTACACACTTTTGAGCTGTGTCGTCCCCTGCTTTCGTTGCAGTCTCGCGTTTTAACGACATTAATTAGTGAAGTATGTATCACCGTTAACTGCCTAAACGATGGCACTCATTCACGTACTCCTCGACAGATGTGAGAAGCGCGTTCAGTGCGTTAACGCAAATATCAACAACAATTAATAATAGTTGAGTTCAGTTCAATTGATATTCAGTTTAGTTCATCTCATTCGAGCGGATGATGAACTCGTGTGCCTCTTCCCATGTGTGTGCTATTGTTCGTTGTTTATCGTTGACCTCTTGAGAGATGCTTAGTTACCGAGGCGTAGGGTACTGAAACGAATGAAATCAAGGTGCACTGCAAGGCAGCACTGGGAAGAAGGAATGCCACATAAGAAGACAGTTATCCGGAGCTTCACAGTGCGATTCATATGACCTCACAAAAAGCAGTAGGTTATTCCTGCATCATTCCTTCGAAAAAATGAGGATAGGCATCTCGCCCGCAGTGTTGCACTCACAAAAACGAGAGCGCAAAATTCATACAAACCAAAAGATCCTCAGAAAAGTTTTCTGCACTCTGATGTTTCCGATCGGCGATATCGACGAGGTGTCATTTTTCATCTTACAAAGTGTCTACTCTTTCCACAACGTAATTAATGGCTGCATGGCATCGTATTCTTATCCACCTGATTAGTTGAATGTTGTGAACACTATTTGTTGCCTCCTTATTTTGTGCTTCTGTTCCCACTTTCATGCTCTGATAAACATCTTTGTCATTTTGCCTGAAGAAAACACCTTTATCGTTTCGCTGGTGAGAGGTTGTAATGGCCGTCGAAGGGTGCTTGAGTGCAAACCGTCCCCGTAATCTCTCTTTGGGGGATTGGAGAGTGCTACCGCATATATTTCCATAAGCATACGCGAAAAGGCGATGACTGCTGCTTCTTACCTTTTGTTGTTCCCGTAACTGATTCACCTTTAAATCTGTACTACAAATCTATCATCAAGAGCTTTGTCGACGACGAACCTGTCGTGATGAATCCTGTGGTGTTTTCCTTTATCGAGACGTAACGAAATGCTATCTTCTGCTCCTAGAGCTGTTTTAGGCGGCCCTCAGCCCTTAAAGTACTTCAATGCTTAACGTAGACGGCTCAGCTATTTGATGAGGAAAGCTTTCTGGTGGTGGGCTAATCGATGTTAACCGGAAGGATGCTTGTTGAATAATTCCTCTTCCTTTCTTGATACACACTTTGCCACAGTTTTGGTGGTGATGAAGGCAGAACTGACAGGACGATGAAGGTAAAACTGAGACTTAGAGGAACATCAATGAAGTGAGTGAATTATGACGTTGGAATTAATGCGACGCCCGTTTTTGCTTTCTGCTCACTTCATCAACCACTTCCATATATTAGCAACAAGTGAAAAATATGCTGCATGAGACACATCCATGTTTTAGTCAATCCGATCGCTTGTACAGACCTCTTAAGAGTATTCTATGTCTTGCGACACGACGGGTGGAAAGTGCTACTTTCGCTGATGTGAAATGTAACTTTTTGGTACATTCAAGTTGTTATAAGTTCTTTATCGCTTCAATGATTCCGCATTAGACGACAGAAAGTCACACACATACATCACAATGAACAAGCAGGACAGGACGACGCAGCCATAGTGCGATCTGCGAGTGACTTCCAGAAGCGCATGAATTCGCTTGAGTGACAGTGCGACGGGGGATACACACCATCAGGAAACCAAACATGAGGAAGTTGGAACGCAACTTGTGGAATTTACATACTTTCCCAAATTTTACAGCACTTATTAAGTGGAAATAGGTTTTATTCGCATCGGAGCAGCAATTATATCGCTCATAAATCACTGCAGAGATTAAAAAAGAGAGCAAAAGGTATTGAGCATCGTCGTCAGACAATCAACAGGAGGGGTTTCGCTTTAAAGTTTTTTGGGGTGATGACCAGCCTCCCCTCGAAATAACATTCACCGCTGTACCATTATTTACGATGTCACTGCTTCCATTCTCTGAAATTTTGTTCACTTCAAGAAGGAATTAACGGAAAAGGAAAAGGAATTGAAATGCAGCGCTCATCTTTTTTGTAGCGGTGGTCATTGTGTCTAGAACATCTCTCATCTAGCTCGATCACGCGAATTGCTCATTTGACATCAAACTGCAGGAAATATAACTACAGTCAAAAACTTGCCCAAACATGGCGAACGACTGTCGACGACTCACTGGAAAATGGTGCAATCGCTACGATCACAAAAGTACTCATGGGCAACGAAACAGAAAAGGACATGTTTGTGGCGTAGCGTTACAAGTCACGCAGCTCGGATCATCGATGATCTCAGTTTGAGTTTATTTACGAACAAAAAGCCATCAAAATTTAAGAAGGGATTCCATTGATGAGTACGAGTGGAGTCCAAGTTACAGCAATGATAACGGAAATGGGCAGCTTATTAAGGACACCAAATTAGATGCCGCAGATATGCTTTTGAGACATCCACTCAAAATGCACTCAAGAAACGATACTTCAGTGAGTAAGTACACAACCCAACGCTCACCTTATGGTTTTCTTTTGAATGGAACAAGAGGAATGTAGTGAAATGGACTGAAATCAAGTAAAACAAGTGAGGTCTGCGCACATAATGAGTATCAATTTCTCGACGACTCGCTTCCCATCGATTCTTTCTATATGTCTTTCATATAACTCTCTTTGTGCTTTACAGAGACAGTTCTACGATTTGGAAGTATACTGCTCAGTGTTTGAGTCAGTAAGTGGGAACGGATGGAAACTGAACCGATGGCATGCAGGGTGATGATTTAGTGCTGCAGTAGTAAGGCATTGCCTGCGGCGTAATAAACGATCGAACCACAATAACGACTTCAAAGTTTACCACTTAAACGGACGGTGACTTGTTGTCCACTTCTTAGTGTCAAATTGAGCACTCGTTGTTGAACTTCACTGCTCGGTGATGTCATAGTTGTGATGGGTTCCGACTGCGAAACATTTGTGTTGTTCACTGCAAATAAAGTCGCTTTTTTAATCCACTGATTCTGGCGTAGGTTGGCATCGGTGTTTAATCGAGTGGTTAAAGTAGCTGAAGGGGAAGTTTAAGACCCATGGTTCGGTTCCTCATATTATCCGTTCCATGAGCGGGATCCTAGCATTGCATGAATTGTCGTTCTAAATTCCCAACGCCGCGATTAATGCCCATGCTTTTATGGTCGAAAGCCGTGGATGATGACTGAAAGAGCTCAAAGTGGGTGACTTATAAGTTTTTGCTGCGTAATGACGTCCTCTTTGCTGCCCATGGGCATATCAGCGATCGTAGCGATTGCGCAATTTTTCAATGAGGCGTCGATAAACTTTCGCCATATATGGGTTAATGTTTTGCAATGAAAGTACCAAAGCGTATCTGCGCATATATCCGCATGTCAGTCCGACACCTCAAGCTACGGCCAGTGAAGTCTACGACTAAGGAATTCGGTGGATATAATCCCGACATAAGGTCACCTCGAATCCAACCTTCAAGCTGCTCCGTAAAAGTTGCGGTTATAAAACTTTGAGGTTCACGAATAATAATATCCTTACCACTAAAATTCGCACGCACTCTACAACCTACCTTGTTCTCGTCGTATACCGATCAGGTCACAGAAAGCGAATATTTCGTTGAATTGCGACAGGGACTGAACACAGTAACACGGAAATGGGTTAGTGTGTCCATTAAAAAGTTGTTGCCCACTCATAGAAGGGATGAGTTAAATCACGAGAGTGCATGTATTAGCAGCTTTCTGACGCGCTTCACCTATTAGCTTCTTCCCGGTAGTTTTAGGAATGAGTCATTTCGAATTTAACGCAAACATTTACGCACTAGTTTCGCGCAATTTTCGCAATGAAACCACACGCTTTGTGAGGTCATTATAGGATGGTGGCCATAGTGTGATTAATGTTGTGTACTTTGGCACAATGATCGCATACTCATCCTCTGCTTCAATTTTGAAATATTTTTCTCGGTTTTCAGATATCCGAATAGGGTTGCGAAATTGCAAACGAACGAAGTGATTTGTTTGTTTGAGCAAAGAAACTGAAAGTGATATTCATTTCAGAGAGTAAACAAAGATTTTTGCACCATTCTGATGATATTAAAGCGAGCTGAACAGAACACATTGACAATCGTCTCATTACCGGATGCAGCTTGTTGGTTTCCGGGTGGAGATCGAAATCGCGCCATTGTGTTCGTCTCGTTGAAAATATTGTCAGCTTTCTGTTGAACAACGCTCGAAGTTACAACACATGCTGAAATCACATGTTTACACATCACGGACCCCCCATTTGTGTGCTCGAGCATTCTGAAATACGGAACAATGCTCTTTGCAATAGTTGAGAAAGGAATTGCTGAGTGACTTCGAAGTGTGCACAATGCAACTAAGTGGAAATCCATTTTGTGGCATATTCTATCAAAAATTGCACTGAATTACCGTTACTTCTGCAGTAATTTGCCCTTCATTGACTATCCTATAATGTGGCACCATCGTTGCTAAAGGCGATAGAAACAAATTTAGGCATTTCCTTTCAACAACAAAGGTGAATGAAGTTCCGTTCCGTCTAAAATGCCAACAGCATCAATTCATCTCATTCAAGTAATGATGACTCATCACGCCCACGCATGCATTCTTCCTCATATTCGCGTCCGAATGAGAAGAGAATCAAAATTGGATCCAGCGATGGTGTTCACGATCTCAATTAAGTGTTACAAAAGTTATATCTGCTTAGCAGGGAGGATGCTTTCAATTGTCCGAATTGCGCTCAATGCGGCACATTTTGATAGATGTAGTGGTTTTTGATTTAAGACCACTGCGAAGTAACTTTCGGGTCTTTTTCGTTCTCGACTTCTCAAAATCAAAATCCCTCTTATCTTTGAGAGTTATATTCATAGTGGGATGACTATTGATATAATAGCGGTGCCGATCAATGAAAAAATATTGCAAAAAGACGAGTAAAGAAATAACCTTACATATGAGGAAAGCGAGACAAAGAAGTTTGCTGAATGATGGCGCTACACACATACACGCAGACGCAATTGAGCTCCACATCTGACTACTGAACCGGTTGCAGAGGTTAGCCGATTGGTGCACTGAATTCAATGATACGTAACTCACCAGTGACCCTCCATAAGTGACGATTTATTCAGTACAATCTGCTTAAGGCTATTTTTACAGTGTACACAGATAATGACGACTCTCCAGAAGGTCACAGAACGTAGTCGAAATACGTGTGATTGCCTAATTCATGTGCAGTCTCCTCAAACAATTTCCGTAAATTTCGCTCTCCGAATCTTTACGCCGATGAATCTATGAAGTTGACCGTGATTTCGATTTCCTCTATAAAACATTGTCAATAACCATAAAGAGTGAGGAAATGAAACGGTGAGTATTGTAAAAAGATTACAATCACGAATCATCGGAGGTGATTATTTACATTACAGTCATAAAATAAAAATAAAAATCATTATCAGCTAATAAAATCAGCAATTCCACAGTTTTGTTATCCATATCAAATTTTCATGAATTGCCACTAATATAATGAAGTAATTTTCCTTGAGGGGGTACACTGTTGCAGTGGAAAGTGGAAAGCACTGTCTCACGGATGTGGTGCAACAGCATTCATCAATGTTCTTCGCCTTGACTTACACCAGCAAAATAACTCATGTCATTAGAGACAACAACTGTCACAACGATCATTCACCTATGAAGTTATTCGCGATGATGGATTCCACAGGTGGCCAATTCACGAAATCTACGAATTGCGTCGAGGAACTTTTTTATAAGACGTTTCCGATTGGCAGCTCGAACAACTTGATGACCAATAGCTGCACTTATATTTTGTATCACTGGAAACAAATGTTCCTATATGAAACGCCGGCAAAAGACGATATCCTAACACAGAATATTATTGATTTCACGTACTTCAGTGGGGAAGATTTTGTTGGTAAAGTTTTTGCGGCCAAATGCTACAAACTTACTATTATACATTTGTGATACTCTCCAGAATTCTAAGGTTCTAAGCCAGCATTTAAGCATAGGTGATTTCTTTTGCAAAAATCGTGTGGGAGCAGCCTGTCAATGAAAACTCCATCGCGTAGCATCTCTAAAGAATCAAGTGCGATTAAATTGGCAACTTCGGATGCCCTCAATAAAAGCCCACAAGAAATTAAGAGTTTTGTAAAGGCCTTCGAGAGAATCTCAAACTCTACGGCAGTTGTCTGAAAATATTAACAGGAACATCATACGAGCACAGAAAATCTGCTCAACGAGCTCAGTACTGAGCCGCTCAATAAAATAAATGGAACCTCGTCACATGTCATGTGAATTTTTACAGCAAACGAGTGCGCAAATTACTACGATTCGCTTCGTGCAATCCGGTCGCTTTAAATTGCGCGTAATTTCGCATGTGACACGTGAGTCATGTGAGTTACTACTGTGCATTATTACTCACGATAGTGAAGCTGCAAAAAGACCATATTTATCACCACAACATGCGAGCTCTGTGGTCCCCTCACAACAGTGATAGCTTCACTGCTAGATTACAAAGTTTATCTGAGAGTTATCTTACTGCAAGATGAGGAAAAAGGACAAGTGTGGATGAGATAGGGCAGGGAGACACCGAACAGTTGGGGCGACAAGGCATGATGGAGGGATCATTGAAAAGGTATTAACTTGTCGTTTCAGAGGATGTAATTGAAAATCATGGGGATATTCAGACATCTAATGCAGTGTCGAGCTCAGCTTCAAAGAACACAGGAAATGCCCTCCTCAAGAATCATAGAGTATCATCGCAGAGTAATTCAACAGGCTTAATCCACAACCAGCAAATAACTACAAAAAGCGCTGCAGAAATAAAAAGTGAAGTGAGCAATCCGTCTCTACATATAGCGTTCAGAAACGCATCGAAACGTTTACGCACAACGAGATTGCGACTGCGTTGTTCTGTTTCCATTGGTTACCCCACGTGACAGTTTTAAAACTTCGCTTGCCCTCTCAACTCGCTCGTTGGAAATTAAATCGTACGTTACATTTGAGCCTTTGAAACTCTGTAGAGACATTTTTATTTTAGTCATTTTCGTTGGTTTTATAGCGCATTGGCTGTAAATGACATCCCCTTTATTACAGGCTTCCCTCAAATAGAAACCTGTCTTCTTGGAGGGGCACAAGTAATTTGGAACCTAACACTAATATATGCCCAAACTGAATGCAAGCTTTTTTTGAACGAACCTCTGGTCAGGTGCCATGGTAAGCCATGCGAACTTGAAGAGCCAACTCATATTTCTATGACGTATTCCACATGTGGGCAGCATCGAAATATCAGCGTACAGTTGGCACAACTGGCTAAAAATTTGTGAGCTCCCTTGGAAGACAACTGCCTGCGCAATTACTACAAAAGATAGAAGCCCCAGTCTTCTGTTCAAGAAATATGGCAGAAAAATGAGATAGCGGGTCCTTAAAGGCTTGACGTTTATTTACTGTCATACCCCTCTCTCGAAGAAAAACTGCAGATACATGCTGACAAAACAATAGTAAAGCGGTGGAGAAGCGTGTCCGGGCAAGCCGGGAGTTACACGATTTTGCGCTCCCCTCGCATGATCGCGTCGTTTTTAAGCCACGGTTAAGTAACAAATATGCAAAATAAAGCGCATTCATCTTTCAGAGCAACTGGTCGTTTGTGCAATACAAATTGTCCTTAAAAGATTCGGTGTTTTGAAAAAAGCGAGCGAACTAAAACGATAATCCCACTATCCATACGTTTCCTTACATGTTCCAATGTTCATAACTCTCTTATAGGTCAACGAACAATTTATGAGACGGAATATGGCAAGCTAGAATTAACACATAAAACAATGCCACTATGATATCATCACGGTGCGGTTTGCAGGGCAAGTCGGCATAAAAAACGCTTCACGTGGACTACCAATTGCTTGCTTCAGAAGTAGTTATATGGGGAGCGATGAAGTCATTCGCTGCCCTAACATATATCGCCCTCCTATTGTCATATTCTTTTGTTTAAAAATGTCCGAACCCATTTGAGGAGGGCAGCATAGAACACCTCAGATCGCCACGACATAAAGCACTTCTGGCTATATAGGCAGCAAGAGATTCAAAAAAAAAAAATGGTGGAGAGCTGATGCTCAGTGACCAAGTTGGGTCCATCTTGAAGGGCACTTTGAATTCAAAGGAGAAAATTTGACAGAAGAAGGAAATCAAGGAACCTTGGCCTCATAACTAGCCAACAGTTAACACTCGAAGAGTATGTTCGCACTCACTCAAGAACATTGTCCACCACTTTCCTACCATGTGGATAATTAGACATTGCATCAAAAGAGCAAATCGGTCGCTTCGGAAATAAGAGCCTTCTTGTACAGATGGTAACTGCAAGGGTAAAGAACCTTAACCGCGCTGTCCTCACATAACAGCACAAGAATATTGCCATATATGGCAGCTGTTAAGTTATTGCATGAAATATATGTGGAATAGCAGACAGTCATATATCCTGTAATGTCCCTTTTGGGCTTGCTCAATTAAAATTGGTAATGCAAGAACTATCCAGCATGGAAAAATAAATATTCAACGACCACCACATGCACCAATAAAACCACAGAACGTTCACGGAGTTCAAAAGTGATGCTAAGACATTCGTAGCGACTTCTGAAGTGATGGACAATTTTGAACTGTTCAAGGATGAGAAGTCCGCATCCATTTCAGGAGACAGCAATGCAGCACGGCTTTGCGGAGCAGATAGACAAAACAAATATATACAGAAGAGGGATTCTTAATTTCCAAGAATGACACAGCGAATGAACGAAACGCACGATGAGATCCTCACCTCACTCCTTCTCCCTTCCTTGATGAAGGGATGCACAGCAGCCTTGGAAAACCGCATTTACTCAATACGATTCGTTTCCACATTGCCGTTTCCCACCAGCAGTGAACCACGCATAAGCACTTCATTTCGGGAGAGTGAAATAGGAAATTAATCACTCTGGCTATTCCACATAACTCAAATGCAGTTCAGAGTGCGAGCGAATCACCTAAAAAGACACACCTTCACTGCAATGAAGCGCATGCTCTCCAATACTGCAAATTTACGGAATAGTCATCAACTTCGCACTTGGAACTTTTCCGCCCACCACTTTCTGTCTCGTACCTGCTGTTAAACAACAACAGACTCCGTTTGAAATTTCCTCGGCAACAGGGGCGTAGTCAGTGAAGGAGTACGCACTTCTTCCCAATCAATTCTATTGTTTTTGTCAGCGCCAGCTGGAAATATTGCGACGACCATCTATGAGTTCCCTATTTCTGGCGAAGATGACCTAAGAACTAACTTTTTGATCCTCCCGCTCCTGCTACTCCTCATTTCATTCAGAATCACAAGTGAAAATGTTCGAGAAATTGCAAGTGGAGCATGCGATCTTCTTCTGACGGGAAAACTTTTCGATGACCCTACGGCCTGAGTTCAGCACTCTACACTCAGCCTGATCAAGTGGGCTTACTTCCGTTTGAAAATTTGAGGATGTTCCTCAGAAAGGTAGTCGAAAAATTTGTGCTCTCCGCTATGTTTAAGGATTCTTCGCCTCAAAGATTTAGATCCTCATATATCTTCATATCGCCCTTGCCGTTTTTTAACGCAATTATGCACAATTTCACTGCATCTTTCAGTATCCCATCAGAATGAAAAGAGAAATCATCTGCTCGATAGGCAATGTTAAATCATTCGAGTTCTGCGATCAAAACTGATTGCTTTTAAGCACTCAACTAGCGATATCCTTACAGCTTTGCAATTCAATACTCTACCTCCTATATACTGGATACTGGCGAGACTATAAAGGAGGCATATGGAAATTGCATTCCTTACACCATCGAACGCTGAGAAGAGCGCACGACCAAACCTCCTATCTCAACAGCGGTGCTCTGTTTACTTACATCTGAAAATGGAGCCACCCAACAAACCCTTCCAAAACCTCGAACTCACGAGTGATGCGGAGTAGACAAATTACTTCCAAACGCATAGAAGCATGTGATCACGTTTTTCTTGGTCCGTTTCAAATTTTAAGTTCAAAAACTGGGACGTTTGAGAAAATGGGAAGATGGAATTATAGACTGATTCTTCGAAGTTTCGGGTAGAAGCCGGTGGAAACGTTCTAGAAAAATTCATAGTGTAGCGTGCTACCCACTTTCTTATATATTTAAATACAGTTTGGTCAGCGGTTCCCTACCATCAAAATGGAAAACGGCTGTTAGAGCCTATATTAAAAAAGGTCCAGCGAACAGAGTGAAAAATTAACCCCATCAACCTAAATTCATCAATATTCTTGGGAATTATCTTCCAAGAAAATATTCTCTCCGATTTAAACGCATTGATTTGTCCTGCTCATCATGGATTTCTGCCCAGAAAATCCGTGCTGTCGCAGCTGATATCTTGCTTTCATGACTGATACTCCGCGGTAAATAAAAAACAACAGATTGAGGTGGTCTACATTGATTATGCTGAAACCTTTGATATGGTCTGGCACCAAAAACTGTTGATTAAACTGAATGGTTATGGGATATGTGGTAAACTTTTGGAATGGTTAAAATCTTTTTTATCACAACGACAGTTTGTAGTAAAAGTTGGTGAATGCTATTCATAGCCTCGAATCGAATCCTTCTGAAATCCGTAAGAACCTGCAGCAACCTTGATGCAGATTCTTACGGATTTCAGAAGGATACTATATGTCTAGAATGTTGGTCGCAAACTTGGCAATTGCTCGTATCGGAAGAAAAGTCTGTTTCATACGAACTTTCAACACAAGTGTCCTCTACATCTAAATGGAAATAAAATTGCGCTGAAGACGCAATCTGGGACCTATGTGTGCATATCAGTTCAAATTTCGAATGGACTTTTCACTGTAGGCAAATATCCAGAAGAGCCTCATGAGTTGCTAGCTGTATACTATGATCTCTGGAACATCCGTGCATTGAACGCTACAGACTTGCTTTTATTGTCTATTGCCGTCCTCTTCTCGAATACTGTACTCAGATATGGTCACCATGCACTGATAAAGACGCTGAAATGATACAAAATGTGCAGAGGCGATACACGAGATCTGCTTCTCGCAAGGCCTTCCCTGATTCTGTTATTTCTTCCTGTCCCGAAAGATTGCAGATTCCTGGTCTGAAAGGTGTGAAATACCGGTGACTTGGATTTGTTCTCCAGTTGTGCTTTAAGATAGTGAATGGCTGCTGGGATATCCCGTTCGATAGCATCTTTGCGTATACCCCATTCAACACGCGCTCCCAATTTCATCGTTTTCAGCTACGACGTAGGTTTCTGACCAAATTAGGATACTAAGTTCGCTTTCCTTCCAAGTCATCCGGGTATGGAATCAACTCTAGCTAGTAATCTTAATGCTTTCAAAGCCAAATTAGTCGAGTTTTTGTCTTTGAGCGGATTAGACGGCCGCACACTATGCTATTAATATGTGTACCAAGTCGGTTCAGCCTTTTGTCGGCATCACATTGTCGATTTTCTTTTTGTTTTTCTTTCTCAAATCTGACTTGTACAAGCTCATTACTCTTCTTACGCATCCGCGCACCTCCATGTGTGTGCACGTCCGCACAGGTTTTGTCCGTTATTTTCAATTGGGAATTTTTGAATTGAATAACATGCACGAAGAGGATTGCACTTGGTAGCGGGGACATGACACCCTTATGATAACAAATGCACAGGTACATCCAATATGCATATTCACGTAGAAGCATTGCAGAAGAAAAATAAGCGAGGGACAGTGAATGACATGGAGAAGCAAGAAGAATGACGCGGTATTCACCAGACGCATCCGACGCTCAGAAATTTTTGAGCACCGGAAATATTTGAGGACATGTACGGCTATGAGGACATGTACGGCTATGAGGACATGTACGGCTATGAGGACATGTACGGCTATGAGGACATGTACGGCTATGAGGACATGTACGGCTATGAGGACATGTACGGCTATGAGGACATGTACGGCTATGAGGACATGTACGGCTATGAGGACATGTACGGCTATGAGGACATGTACGGCTATGAGGACATGTACGGCTATGAGGACATGTACGGCTATGAGGACATGTACGGCTATGAGGACATGTACGGCTATGAGGACATGTACGGCTATGAGGACATGTACGGCTATGAGGACATGTACGGCTATGAGGACATGTACGGCTATGAGGACATGTACGGCTATGAGGACATGTACGGCTATGAGGACATGTACGGCTATGAGGACATGTACGGCTATGAGGACATGTACGGCTATGAGGACATGTACGGCTATGAGGACATGTACGGCTATGAGGACATGTACGGCTATGAGGACATGTACGGCTATGAGGACATGTACGGCTATGAGGACATGTACGGCTATGAGGACATGTACGGCTATGAGGACATGTACGGCTATGAGGACATGTACGGCTATGAGGACATGTACGGCTATGAGGACATGTACGGCTATGAGGACATGTACGGCTATGAGGACATGTACGGCTATGAGGACATGTACGGCTATGAGGACATGTACGGCTATGAGGACATGTACGGCTATGAGGACATGTACGGCTATGAGGACATGTACGGCTATGAGGACATGTACGGCTATGAGGACATGTACGGCTATGAGGTGTACGACTGCAACCACAAAGCCGAATGATATTGCCCACCTCTGTTGAGTCTGACACCTTGCATGCTAGCTAGAAGTCAGTGAAAGTGTAGTAATGACGTTTACCTGATGCCAGATGTTGGTGCCCAGCATCCGATTAATCCAGGAGGCACATGTTGTTGTAGTTGTGCATTTATGTTGCAGTCATTGATATGTAGAAGAGACGATGACACATTGGAAGAATTGTGAGAAACACCAACAATTTTTCGGAAATTCCCAGCATGCAATCGCAGCATTCTCCAATTTCGATCCAAATTGCAGAATTCCCTCCCGTCATCACGTCGTCACCATTCCTAAGAACCGCTGTGTTCTCAGTTTCATCGCCTATCCAAAAATATTACATCCGCTGACCCTAATGTATGATCTGCCTGGATGATTTTTCGCACTTCCTCACGCGGACATTGACCTCCCAAAATAAGCGACGTGGGAGTAGAGTATATGCGCATTGCATCCATCCCCTGAGAAAGCAACCCATGTCGCATGTGTATTCACGAGATTGCCGTTCCATAGGATGGTTCGGATTTGCGGTGTAGTGTGGCAGTGAGGAGGATCGAGTATGTGGCAATTATACTTCACTACCTTGACGTGCCAACTCAAATTAAGCACCCCTCTGTTACATTGTTTTTGCCTCTGCAGGAAGTCGCTCACTTTTCGCTTTTAAATTCCCGCTAGACAACACTGAAGGGTAAGTAACAATATGATATAGGATGGCAATGAAGTGTGGTAGAGCATACGTTGGCGCCAAGTATTGCTGTTTTTGCATCAAATAAGGTGAAGTAGGACGTAGTGGTTGAGGTCTACTTATGTGGGCGTTATTTATTGTTCCATAGCAGAGTTTGGGTATTGATAAAAGCTTGTGATAGACGACATGATGCCACCGATCGTTGAGTGTTCGTGCATACCAGATGGAACACATCCGAGTCTGTGCTCGTTTGTACTTTTAGTGAGGTGATATGAGTGGTAAGGGATTGAGTTGCTTTTACTGAGGAATATTTTGACGACGCATATGGCCGCTTTTCATCTGCTTTAACACTATTACTAGAGTGCCCCAACTCAATTCTGCTACAATGGGCAACAGGTGTTTGGCGTTATTTTGCGTGGCTCATATAAATGGTGTTGTACCTGTCGCCACCATCCCACGAATCCTATGTTTACCTCATCCCTCTTTCGCAAGGAATATTCGTTTATCCCACTGTTCTTACCTTGGAACAGAGGTTTATCCCATCCCTTTTTCAGAGAAGCTTTCTTGATTTACAAGGTTTGTCCTGCATGTTCACCTGTTTGTAAGGCTTACCCATTTACCCCGTCCATGCATTTTAAAAAACCCAGGTTTGTCCCACTCGCGTTTCCTAGGAAACTTAGGTTTATCCCTCTTTTGCTTCCCAAGAAACCTGGTTTATTCCACTCATCCTTGTGAGGAAACCTAGGTTCATCTCATTTCTCCTTCTGTCCTACCTGCGTGCCTTTCACTGCAACAGGACTTTCGCTACGCTTGAAGATGTCTTCAATTTCGTGGCCTATCATTATCATGCTCTGTTGAAGCAGGAATTAATTCTTCATTGGCCTGATAGTCATTGGCCCTACCTAAAATTGGTGATTGCCTATTCCCGGCAGAAGTTACCCGATAAATGATTGGGAGGGAGGGAGTAAGAGAGAATTAACGGACATACACAACATAATGCCTAATTTGTACTCACATGATGAACTCCTAACCTGATAATGCAACACTCTCTTAGGACCTTATTGCGAGGAGTGTATTGGAAGAGCATCCATCTTCCTCCTCTTTACGCATTTGCTAAGGACCTCATTGTAGATGCAGGTAATCGGAGAGTTGGAGTCCTGAAGGTCGTTTCGGAATTGATTTACTTCCATTATCGAAGATGTCGAACAGTCTCATAGACAGTTTTAACCAAAAATTTTCCGTGATGTCTTGTAAATGACGCGCTGGAGGAGGAGGGCGGAGTTCGGAGGTCTTGGGAGCAGTTACGGTCGGGGACATATTCGTGTTCCAATGCACCTTCTGACAAGTCACGGAGCTGAAATTCTTAAGGGCAAAATTTCTCAGGTGTTTTCCAGGTTGGATAGGTTCCGACTAAGGATTTGATTGTTTGCAGATAGGAGATGGTTGTTCGAGCTTAAGTGGTTTTTTCAAAATTTTGTGCACTGTTTTCTAGCATATTTGCGTTTCAACGGAAGTGTAAACTTTGCAATTGATATGAACTTAACCGATCAATTATAGGACGTACGGGAGTTCGAATTAGACAGCTCATCGTCCATCCCAGCATGAATCATCAGCAGAAAGGCTTGTCCTCCTCGCATTCACAACGCTACAATCTTCGCAGTAATAACAACAACATCCGAGTGGGCAGTGCGCAGTCCACAACGGTGAGTAATTGTGCTATTGGTTTCACCTTCCTTTGTCGTTATTCATTCTTATTCTTAGGAGAAGGCAGGGTAAGGGAGGAAGGAGACAGGAAAAGGCTCACTGGTCGAATAGCTGAAACCGATAATTCCAATTAGGACTCGTTCCCCTAACACCCCCTTCGTGACGTTACTTGTGAATATGTGAGCAACTTCAAGCTTTAAGTTGGTATTATTTCCGAACTCGATGGCAGGAAGAAGAAGCATCTCATCGGGATTTTGTAAAGACCTTTTTTTCATTTTATATTCAAATTGCTTGATTTAACTATAAAGAAACATACAATAATATGTGGAGATATAGGCGATATTCAAAAAACATCTACCATGTTGACGTGCTCTCGATTATATTCTTCAGCTTCTAGAGGCGTTTCTTGGCCGCATTGCTCGCTCACTGGTGCAACTGCATTATTATTTTATTCGCTCATGTAAAAACAATCTGAAAAATACTTCAGCCTCCCCCTCCCTTCATCTTCGCACCTCTGCCGTTCTCATAAGTCCACCTGAGGTGTCTGTCATTCCTCTCCTCTCACTTATCTCTTACCACTGCAAAAAACTGCAGCTGTATGTTTATGGCATGAAATAAATTTAGCTGGCTGCGATTGTATTATCTCAGAATTATACAATTCCAAACGTCCCGAAGACAGCGTGTGAAGATTCTTCTTTTCAAGGTCAAATCTGGGATGGAGTCAAGAAAAATTACGGACTATTTTATCGTGCGCAAACGACGAAGCGTGAGCTCGGATGAGGGGAGCGACAACGAGGGTTTCAATAAATGCGCCAAGAAGGCACTTCTGTCGGACAGTGATCAAGTGGCACCTGAAATGGAGCAAAAAGAGAATCTACAAAGTTGCTTTCATTGAACATATTTTCTGTGTTTTAATTAGGCCAACATTTGCATATAGTTGTTTCGTTGGTCATTAATAAGACGTTATACGCGAACATGAAAGCTTTTAGTGGCTTTCCGAAAACTTTCCCCAAAAGTGAATGGTGGCATCAGCATAAATAGTTTGTGGGGGAGAAGGGTCAGGAATGTCAGCATAGATGTAGGGATGATGATAGAAATATCAGTGCAAAGCCTACACAGTATACATGACATCAGACATGAAGGGAGGTGGGATAAGGGAAGAGCACGGAGGCTAGCGATAATGAGAGGTGAAAAATATAGCGTTTCTTATCTCGGCATTCGAAGAGTGGTCATTGTGTGCATCGTTTTGAAAGTGGTTTCAACCGGTAGGGAGTGGAGTGTCGACGGTGTGGTCACGTGATACAACACTGAGTTTTTATATTTTTTGCTCATGTGAGTGGAAGCGGTTCTGGTTGCTTGGACGGTTGCTGAGCGGTCGCGTTTCCTTTCGCTCAGCTGGAAGTGGCGAAGGACCGTTGAACGGCCGTCAGATATGACGGTTGCCTTCGAACATGCTGAAAAAGAAGGCGCGAGCCAACCAACGGGATTGAGTTAGTTGAACGATTGCCGAATGGTTGTGTCTACAATCGCTCAGCTGGATACGATAATGGACAATGGCAGAGCCGTCAGATATGGCGGTTGCCTGCGAGTTTGTTGAATAAGCAGGCGCGGACCAACCCACGGCGAAATTCATCAGGGTGTGACTGGGGTTGGCGGTGGCAAGCCAACACTTAAAAAACGTCACATGACCCAATGACGGTTTCGCATCATGGCGAGTACGATCCGCCGAAAAAGGTCGCAGCCCCTGCTGCCTTGCAGGTACTTCGTGGAAGAAGAAAGGCTAGGAAAAGGATAACCGAAACCTAAGTCGTCAACAGGCCGGCCACCAGACGATATGCTACTGGACACAGCAATATGGAAAGCAAGAACGCGGCAGACTGCCAACAAGATGGGAAGATCCGTTGTGACGTCTGCATGGCGTTGATTGGATTCGGCGAGTTCAGGATCGCGAAAGATGGGAAAATTGCCAGCTGCATCGATGGAGGGAACAACGAAATCGATGAAATCACAGCTGTTCAATGTATTCAACGTGACTGGAGGCATCATAGTGAAGAGTACAAATGTGCTCTTAGGTATTGCAGTTCGAAAGAGGACGAGTCCCAAACAATTTCAACTAATCTTGTCATTCTTTGCGCAGCCGTGGGAATGAACGCTCGTTCAAAGAACAAACAAAAGCGAAGGAGTTGAACAAGTTCCCTCACTTCGATGAAGAATATTCAGTTACTTTCGGGGATTGAAATTCACATGGAAAAAGGCTGCGATGATAGGAGGAAGGAGAGGGAGCAGAGTTATACTGAAGAATTGAAGATTTTGGAAGATGAGAACGGTTTACACGTTCCATCCAAAAATGTTAATGCCGAAAGGCTTGCTTTTCAGCGAAGCTACCAATATGGCACCGGTTCTCGATGATCAAGAAACTTCAGGCAAATCCTCTTGGCACATTTGCTGCATTTAATCCGGAAGTGCTTCTCACGGTCATCGATCGTATTCCAGGTGATCGTTTCGAGTGTTAACAGTTTCGCTCCTATACAATAGGTTCTTGAGAACTCATATTCTCTCCTGTTGCTATCCTTTTATCAAGGTCGCATCGTTCCATAAATTTTCTTTCTAACAGGGCGAACATATCAATTTATGGAAATGTTCATCATTACAGGACATGTCCCGCATATTAAATATCGACTAATATAATGAAGAGCAATGGAAAAGGATATGACAATGGAGCCATCCGATTTTCTGATGCTGATTGTCGATTTTATTGAATCGTGTAGAAGTATTGGTATACCGTAGAAAGTGAATGGGGTGAGAGGAGGCGTTGTGGAAACAGAAATTCTCTTTCTTTCTATAGGTCCGACCAGGGGACCCGAATTATGAATTTTTTCACGAGAAAAGTTTTATTTGTTATGAATTTCTAATGTTTTCTCTCAAAACTTCACTTTTCTCGCATTGAGTTGATGAAATCGATCGTCTGTTTCCAGAAATTTTGAATGACCTATCTCAGGCGATCAAAACAAAAGTGTTAACAGAATACGCATAGTATGACGAACGATCGTACGACGGTTGTGCGTGATCCTCTGATCTCAATCAAGAGTTTAGTTCGTGGAGAAGAGATTGGGAAATTGCGAGTCGGTGCGACCCTGTTTGTTATTAGTTGCAATACCCCGATGACCGTTGATCTTTTGAGGAGCTGTAGCTATCCGCCGCGGACGTTTTTCTTGTTGTAAAATTATCACCGAAGTCACGACAAGGAGAACGTACGAAAAGCTTTCGACTAAATAAGCCTCATTTTCTTGGACCATCTGCATGCCGTCTACTGATGCATCTGCATGTATTTTCAGCTCATTATCTATTCTGGCTGGCTCCATATGGTATCCTATGTTTACTTAGGACCATGGTTGCAAATATTTCAGAAAAGTCGAACTGATGCGTTCTTGTCACCAACTGATGATTAATCCTCAGCTATTTCGTTTGATTATGGAGCATAGGAACGTTTAATACATCGTGATAAAGGAGTGCCTTCATTTAAGCAAGTGTCGAGTGGGCCTTCCATAGTTTTAACCCCCTACTTTACCACAACCGTTGTCGTTTTGCTGTAGCATAAAAGTTGTCCTTTCCTCTCACACGTTGATTGTGATATAATTGAAGTTGCACAACTGGCTAGCTTGGCTCAGACGTCGCCATACTTCAACCTTGTGTTGCGCTGTTTCGCGTCCTCCGGAGCAGCAGGAAAGCGCTTCATCAAGGAAACTGCTGTAGGAGTGCCTGTGGACGTGCAAATGACCGTGAAGGATCCATTCTATACATGGGGTATCCACTTGTTGCGTTTTCACCATTTCAGGATCAATTATGGAAGGGTACGCAGCAGCAGCAACACCTGAGAGATGCATGGAGCAGTTGAATCAGATTTAAGAGGAAGGTGTCCGTTATGATGACAGGGATGAAGGGAGGGAGTGCCGATGTCAACATTTGATAAATGAGAGCTGCTTTTTGTGACTCGCGGCATTTTCCGCCTTATCTTTTATCCTTAGTCTCCGAGACACTACCGAACTTCTCTTTGGGTTCCGAGGAAGGGTCCTTCATTTCAGATCATGCGGAGTTTCCTAATGACGAGGAGTCCTTGAGCATGGATATGGCGCTGTTTTGTTGTGGTTCTTAGGCAGAAATATTTTGATTGTGGTTTTGGTTAGACTGGTGGCTGCATTAGTCAATCAACCCATTTTAACGTTCGTATTAGCGATAACTCAGAAGTCTTCATATAGGAGCGCTCTTTGTTTCACATCTTCTTTCGGGTGAGCACCAAAAGTTTCCCATTCCTGCGCCCAAAAGAGTATCGCTAGGTGAACGCCAGTATGTCCGTAAGCTTCAATCTTCATGAAGACAGCGCTCTAGCCGTTGTTGTCACATTGAAAGTTATTGTTCTGTTAATGTATTCATCCATTTATCTAGTTTTTCAACCTCCTGGAGTGGGGAGGAATAAGAAGATATGTTAACAAGAGGATTAAAAGGAACAAAATATCTGTGAAACAACAGTCTAAGCGAACTGAATATATGAAAGCCACGAAAGTGTATTGAACGAAACGACTGAGCCATGTTTTCAAAAATGGAATGGGTTTGTTAACGATATCTGCAAGCAGCAGATTGTAGCTTCCCGCAACACGAAACTGAGAGCTTTGTAGAACATTGTTTATGCCGCAAAATTCTTTGGAGAACTGAAATTGAAGCTCACAAATGTCGCTGTAATGACTCTTGGACATTGTGAAGCGAGTATGTCTTTTATGCAACACTTTTTAGTTTTGGCGGTCTGCGCACCGATGTCATTTGCCTAATTATAAAGTTTGTATCATTTAAATAGGAGGCAATTAATACTGCTGTCGTTAAGGCATATTTCTGAAATCGGTTACGATAACCGACTCGGCTCCCAAGCGCATCGATTATTTCAACATCTTCTATGCTAAGGTACTCATGAGTTCTTCCTGCAATTGATCTTCAGCATATCCAGTTAGCTGTATATCAGTTTTGCATAGAGGAGGAATGATATGTTGTAACGGTGTGTGGGCTACTTTTATACAACAGTTGCAGGCGCTCTGTGGAGGTCATAAAGTACCTACCTTGTTGATGGCCTATTTCAGGTGGACATCATCCGCGGTTTTCCTTCACTTTTGTTTTTTGAGCCAGTTGAGGTCAAAGGAATGAATGGAGTCTAATGTAGGTTGTACTGTACATCAGAGTCGTTAGAATATTGGGAGATCCATTTTGGTCCTCGCTCCCAGAAGTGGTCGAATGCCGCTTGTAGCGATGTCTGTCCTTATTCGCACCTCAGCTGAGGCTTCTGGTGCCTTTGCTAATTCTACTACGCCCTGAGCTTGGTTTTTGACGAGTTTCAACCCGTATCCAGCTTGCATAACAAAAACCTCTTGAGTGCAAGATCTAGCGTTCGAGTTCAACTTCATCAGCAAAGAGATACTATTGCATGGTGAGGTCGCTTTCAGGTGCTGCTGCTTATTTTTTGCATTTTCAGCACAGAGGTCAGTGCGACGAAGCTGGATGGGGTCGATGCATGTTGGCGGTAAGCTTTTCACATTTCTTGAATTCAGTATTCAATTTCATCGAGTTCTCGCTTCCATCGACTGTTCACAAGACTCTCGTCTTTACTCAGTTCTCCATTGAGTTTTGTGCCAGTTCCACCCGTTATTGCTTGTGTTCATTTGATATGCTAATCGAAAGCATGCTGATCTTAACTGAACGGTGTTAGTATCAACCAGGGTTGATGGTTGCTCGAGGAATATGAATGAAAAAACAGAGGGAGGTAGGATAAACTGAAGCTTTTTTTTTTGGTGATGCAGATTTTTCTTGCTCACCGAGATTCTGAAAGGATGAAAGTGTGACAGGTTTGGGCTGAAACTCGACCTCAGTGAAGGCGGCGTTGCCATCTTAGGGAGTGAATAATCTTGCTTTCAACTGTCTTCTATTTCACATGTGATAGCCGTATCAGTTTAAATGTTCTCATTTTTCGGCTTGTCGACTCTTGACATTCAGAAACTGAACGGTAAGGTTGACCGATTTTCAATTAACTGCTTCAGTTGCAGGAGTGATCATACCATCCAGGTTTTGTGCCTATTTTGCTTACGAAGAGCGGCTGAAATTAGGGTTTGTTGAATCACGCTGTTCAGAGCGATACTGTTCATCAGTGGTGGTTGGATCGTTGAATGATTATGAAACTCGATTGGAGGGTGGGGGGAGGGGATGTAAGAATTGCTTGGTGGAGGCTTTGATCGTGGTTGATAACGGGAAGCCGAGGTGGGCAATTAATTGCACGACTTTCTACGCAAGTCGTAATGAGTTATAAGGTAATAGAAGATTTGACCGGAAGTTTAGTTCACCATCATTTAACACAGAGCAGCAGTGCTTCGGTCACTGGGCAGTGGCAGAGCAGTGACTGCTTTGACCGAGCGGTAGCATGAGTGATTTAATCATGTGGAGGCGACGATTTGTCCGTCGAGCTGCAGGGACCACGCCCGACGGATATTTGCCAAGGAGGCGTCTAGTAGAGGTTCCTCGTGGCAATCAGCTATGGCGAGGTCTCTTGGACGAATTTTGGGGTAGCCCATTTGCTTTTAGCTTCAGCTCATTATGGTGCATCATGCATGTATTCCCGTTCACATCTGCCTTGCCTATTCCATTGCTCCAACGACCTATCGAACGGGGAAACAACTTGTTTGTGGAGAATTTCGTCGTCAGTTGTGTCAATTAGAATATTGTTGAAGTACTACATGTCTTTATTTGTGAAATGGTATTGTGCGGACGGCACATTCCCAAATGCGTACATCTATGCGTCTGCATTTCGGGTTATCTCAATTCGGTAACCAACGGAGCTCGAGAAACGAAATACAGCCGATATAATGCGCACACAGAGCGATGTCCTGTCTCTTATACCCACTTTTAAAGGATTAACAGATGTTTAATGCTGAAGAAGAGTGTGCGTTTTGCAACGATCATATCGAAGGGGAAGAATTTCTTTGTAGGAGTTTTGCACGAACGGTCAAGTTGACTTAGAGCAGTAATGGTCTGCATCTTTCATTTTATTGTTATTGTATTTTTTTGGAAGGGAGAGGGGATGGTAATCAGTGGAAATGTTGGCGCAATTGAGCGACACGCAAAGGTGCGAATCACGCAGTTTCGTCGAGTACATTTCTCTGCGTATTTTATTTGTTGATAGTTTAGGGGAATGATTGGTTGATATCTGTTTATTATACATAAAGAATGGACAAGTTTCAATTCGCTAGAAACATGCCTGCACATATCACATTTCAGCATGCGGTGATGAGTGTTGTTTTTAAAGGTTGTTTGAATTTGCATCTATATGGATACTAGTTAATTGCCATCGTTGATGATATTATTTTCGGAATGTTGAAATCATTGTTCTGCTTCTTGATATCGTCTCTCACATTCCTTCTTGCCTCTGAAATGCACAGTTTTTTTCGCAGATTGAGTCGTGGTTTCGAAATAGGTTTAATGGTAGCGGTAGATTTCTTAGATGCTACACAATCCATCATTCGATATTACAATTAATTCGGTTATTGAAGTCGAGCTCTTTCAGTTCTTGACACAGTGGGACTTCGCGGAATGCGATCGCTTATTGCATTCACTATTCGAGACGACGGAGAGCGGTCTTTATAGGGCGATACTTGAAACACTCGATGAATCGGACGGTCTCCATCCCGATAAGGAGATGAGAGTTAGAATCTCGTATTCTTTGCTTTCTTGTAGGGGTCCTCTTGTTCGTTGGAGGAGAGTGATTCGATGACAGTTTTATTCTTCACATTACTGCCTGTGTTTCGCCAAAAATTCGACAGCAGTTCGGCTTCGTTTTTTCTCTCGCTTTCTCGGGCATCATTATGAGATGCATTTAAGGGAGTGAGAAATAGCAGTCTGCAGTTTCCCTGCACATAGGTTGGAGTTATATCACTTGATCACTTGATTGACCGGACTATCGAGCGTCGATGACGCTGCCGGTCACAATGCGCTTCCATTAGGGTACTGAGACCCGTGGTTTTGCATTGTTGCAGCCAATAAGTGACGCCACCCCGCTGGCCAGGCAAGCAGGCCTTGGAGTTATATAGGTCAAATAAAGTATGACATGCAAACGGCAAAATATCGCTTCTGACTGTAGGTTCGTCGTCGACTCAGGAACTTGTTTTTGGATCATCAGTACCCTGATGCACGGGACGCGCCTTTCTGGCTATCTGCCATTCTTCGAACGCAGTCGACCGCGACCAAGCAGGCCAAACTGGTATACATTCTGTTTGGGCCAACTCAACTCAATGATTGTTTGGAAGGTGAGAGTAGTTATTCACTATTGGCTCAGATCAGTATGGCGAACTTTTTTCGGCGTTTTGAATTTTGCGGACCCTTTTTCCACATAAGTAATTTTCCATCCATTTAGATTATGAAGTATTTCAAAACCCGAGGAGAATATTGGGAACTGGGATGTTCTGATCATTCGACTGTCACAGTTTTTCATCAAATATGCCTCTGCTAGTCCATCTCCATCTAATCTTTTTCCGATGCACCTACTTTGGGAATTTGTGAGAGGTGTACCATATAACCAATACCGACCGGCGGTAATATTCAGGTCGAGGGTAGATGGGGGAGAGTGAGCTATGAAAATTCTACCAATGAAGTTTCGAGGGGAGATCAAGAGCGGCGAAATAATTTGAGTCAGCTTTCTAGCAGGCGGCGATCTAACGAAATTTCGCTTCAGTTCCCTCATTTTTCTTCCGCGACTATATCCTTAGTGGTATTTATTTGCATAATGGCTAAAACTATAGATTTAGGCACAGGAAAGAGGCACAAGTCTTAATCATTTGCCTCTTCTCGAGCTATGATTCCAGAGTGAGAAAGGGAGACGCATATCTGAAAATTATGTCGCTCTCTGCATGCTTCCTCCAACTCGAATCGTTTTCTTGATTTGTATATTCCCTTGTGGTACAAAAAAGCGAACTAGGGAAGGTGTTGTCTAGGGGCGTCATCCTTGCATGTGCTCGTTAGTGGAGTTCGCTGGCAAATTAGTAGTTTTATAGAAGAAACCAACCTCCGCTCTATGGAGTTTTGAAGCGCAGTAGTTGTCCGTTCACTTCAATGTGGTCTGAACGAGCTGGTCGCAGCATTATTTTGAACAATGCGGGGAGTGGGTCAGCAAGCACTGCCATAGTAATTTTCAGTGGAAGATGCCCTAAGGAGCTCAAGAAATATTGACTCATCTAACGTCTGGTCTCTTACTGAGTATCTTCTAGATAGAATCACACTTGAAGCAACTGCAGTTGCAGTTGTTACGATGTTTGGTGCAGTATATTTGATGCAGAAAGTGAGCCATGATAATCTTTTAACTGGTCACCATTGCAATATCTTTTTTGCTCTCATTTTGCTTTCTTTCTATATCGAGTCTCAATAATGGGTATCTATCGAACGGCATTACTCCCTCTCTGCCTTTCTGTGCGAAGGCATCTTTGCGTCAGTTAAAGTGTACTTCAACATGGATTTTTTTTCTTTCGGAGGCCAGCTTATCCGCTCATGCCTCCACACTCCTCTATCTTTGTCTCTCTCCCCGTCCTGCTCAGATCGCAGCCTTTTTTGGACCGTTCATGAGCAGAAAAGAACACCACGAAACGGATCCATGTGACAGGAAGCTTGTTTTAGGAGCAACCTCCTTGTCTCCGGTCGTCTGGTGATGTCGCGGTAACATTGTGATGTGGTCATGATTGTCTGTATTTATTTTATCTCTCTTTGCATCGATGCTCTCTACAAGCATTACTTGCTCGTGCGCATTAAATCGAGTTGCAGAGGTGATCGATTGGCGCGGTCTGTGTGAAATCCCTGTATCGACACTTCTAAATAGCAAACAGAGGTTGGGTCCACTGTCAGATGCGTTGTTTCGTTTGCTTCAGACAAAGTTCCTTAGCAGCGGCGAATTCGTCTACAGTGGAGCAGACGTGTTTACTCTTCTCGAGGAGTTGACGAGTATGATCTTACTCATTGTTCATTAGCGTTGATAAATGTTCCCGAATGGCGCTGAGTGCTTTCATGAATGGCTTAGGGCCAAAAGAAGTGAAGGCTGTGAATGATGAAAAGGTGTTCAGTTAAAGGTGAAAATAGAACGGGATGATAGAATTGGAAAAGAGCGGTTTTCTCTTGTCGAGTGATCTAGTAATTGTGTTAGGAACGTATGGGAGCATAGTGAAGTAGATCGATCGAAGAAGCGGGATTGAAATGTTGCATCGATTACATCTTACCTCTGTCTCTAACATTAAAGAATCATGTCGGTGACCTAGTGCTCTTTTTCAGCATATCCAGAGCCGTGGTCTTTTGACAACTTTGTCGCATTGTTACTCAATCGTCCATCGTTAATTCCGATTGCGTTGGTTTTCCGCGTGGTGCATGGCTATGAAGAGGAGGCCGGTCAAATGTTCAATATTATGAAATCGGTGCGACATTTGCTTTGGTCCCTTCTATGAAGCATGAAACTGCCATAAGTTCCGTTCTGGACTTTTTGGGCATGATGACTGCATATTCAGTATTATGGAACTAGAAGGCATCTGCCGTTTGAGTGATAGAGCCCCAAATCGCGATGCTGAAACGTCCAATCTTTTTTTAGCATCAATTTTGTGAAATTGAGCTACGTAACTTCTTGAATGTCTTGTTGTTTGCGACGATCCAAGAAGTTCGGGGAAAGGAGACGGGACGTAAAACTTCGGATGAGGATTGACATGAAAGGAGGAGGGAGGGGACGTTGGCCAAAATTTCGCCTCGTTTCGGCCTGAGTGGTTGGAAACTCTGTTGGTGTGAAAATACTCGCCCGAAGATTTAAAAGGAAGTCGAATTGGATGGATGCGTTCAAATTTTTCCAAAATCATCTTGCAGATGCGAATCCTGCTGGAGTCTGTGCATGCCACAGTAGTAAGTGAGCGTTTTAGCCACAGCCTGACCACCTTGTTGGCCAGCGTAGTGCGATGCTAGTGTTATTTTATTATAAGCTATTGTTCGTACCCCGGGGTTCTTCCAGACTCTCTTCAATTCCAACGACTATCCTGCTATTGTTCTAATGATTTTGCGAACGCTGCGCAGATTTTACGGATTAAAAAAAGCATTGCAGCTAATGTGTACTTAGCGCCATCAGGGCATGAAATGGGGGTTGTTGGCAGTGTGACAAAAGCGTTGATGAGTGCTGTCCTCATATGTGATTGAATACTGATATCGTTAGCCTTCGGCGTTTGGCTTCATGTCTTATTAGCATGGTCGATTGCAGCTGTTGTGTCGTTGGCGTATGTCGGTGCTGAGCTGTCTGGGACGTCCTATGCATCAGACGATGTTTCCGCTTAACCGTTTTCAGCGTATCGCGCTATTACGCTCCATCTTAGTGGCTCAGTACGATGCAACACTTGAGTTCCTCGACAACTTGCCAGGTTGTTTCATCTTCTTACCTGTTTGTTACGACCGCATTGGAGCATTTGGTCCCCTATTTTCTGGAAACTTGATTTCTTTATTGTTATTGCTGCTTCCTAATATGTCTAACTGAATTTCTGCTAGGACAATTGCATTTTGAACAAGACTGAAATGTTTGTCGATTCATCGCAGCGTTGTTTGTAAAATGGGGCGATGTGAGGTGTTGAAGAAGATTTTAAAACTTTCTCTGCTTTTTGGATATTTTTCCACTGGTGCGACACAGAAACGATCATTTTCTCAATTTTTCCGTCTTCAAAATGTTTCGTTTTCTTTGTTGTAAAACATCGTTCAAATGGTTTTTGTCTGCAAATTTTTGGGAAAGTTAATTATTGTGTTGTCGAAGCAGTCGGTGAATTTTTGCGGGTATACTTCAGTGTTCAGTGTTTTCAAGTCGGGACTGTAGTGATGAAATCCGCTGGACGTGACTATGCGTGTCTTGAGATGTCTGCAAAGCCTCAATAAATTGTGGCATCTTAAATAGTGGTGTCGAACTAATAATCGACTGCAAAGTCGAATAATGATGTGCCTCACAAAGATTGGACTGCTCATGCAAGTTCCTTATTGGATTTTATTTTGTGACTGAGCAAGTTCCTTATTGGATTTTATTTTGTGACTGATCTGTAAATGAGGAAGGGCATGCAAAACGAACGCAAATTGAGCCACAGTTGAGCATACCCTCTTTCAGAACCTATGAGTTAACTTGGAGAATAATGTTCTCGCAGTGCAGCTTGTGCCCATTAGATTTCTCATTTTTGACGTCATTGGTGAGTTTAAGCTGTGTCGGACAAACAGTATTGTGCACAAACACAACATCGCCATAACACGTTTTGCGAGCATCAATTTGTGGTAATGCTTTTGCTTAAAAGCGAACTTGATAGGCGGATCTGTGCGAGCGGTCATTGTGTGGAGATAGCTGTTATTGAGGGTCACCTCACCATTTCTGGCAGCTGAATAGTTGGAGTGATAGGACTGCACAGAATGCACATTGCGTCTGTCCTTTTTGCCTGCTCTGACGGTGCGTAGCAACGTTGTGAAGCTGTGTGGGGCACAGTATAAGTTCCGGATTTTGCACTGCTGCAAGTCCTCGATGGAGACGCAACGTCAAAAGCGAGCATATTCCTAGCGCTTTTTTCTTGAGAGCTTGTTAACATCGCCTCCACTCTCACCATCTTCCACCACCGTCTTCGGTGAGACCCGTTCAGAGCGTCAGCGATATAAGGCCGGCACCCTTAACAGAGGCTGTACGGAATTATGAACATGGTCGTCTTAAGAGGAACAAAACTTAGTGATGTATTCTTGTAGTTGGAGCATCTAGCAATTGCGGTGCTATTGTGACAATATCACAGTACATCGCAACGTTACATCTGCTCACTGTTGTGATGCTTGGCTCAGACAAAGGCTGCGACTTCTACTGTTTACCGAAATATGCTCTAGCCTTGTAGTAACGCTTGGGGAGTCTATTGTTGAGAATCTGACCGGTTATTTGACTGGCTTTATGAACGTAGTGCGTACATGATCGTGGCATTGCCAACGTTGCATTCGCATCCCTTTACACAACTTTATATGACAAAGCCTGCAGTTGTAGTCGGTCGTATCTGTGAGTGTACGACGGTTCTTTTAGATCAGCGACAGGAATTCTTGGAAGAAATTCGCGCTGCAGCTATGGCCAGCCCTCTCCTCCGACTACTGGGTATGATGGTGTGAGCTAGCCCATCTATCAACTCTCACTCTTCATCCTTGCAGCTGCGATTCTATTTATTACTTATATCTCTGAGTCCACTCATGGCTTCTACCTCCAGTTCCACTTCTGCCCTTAGACGGGTTCCATGGTCCGTTAAACGACGGCTTTATCATCTGTAAGCTATGTGAGCAGCGTGTTCATTTTCTAGCAAAGGTGTATGTACATTTATGGAACGGTGTCCATATATCTTGTAGATAGTTTCCAAAGAGGAATTCTCGCTGTGATGTTTTTTCTTCGCCTTGTTTGTTTTCGCTTGTGATATTCGCGTGGCAAAGTTGGTCGCTTTTGCTGACTTTTATTGTTTTAAAATAGAAGTGATGTATTTTGTAAGTGCCTAGTCGATCTTGAAGAGTGGTGCGTTGTGATACGATGTGATTATGGATGTTGCCACGGCGGGCGGTGAGCATGAATTCCGACTGAGTTCTGACGTAGTTGTGGTAACGGGTAGAGCTTCTTGAAGATTTCTGCGAAAGGGTGACCCATCGTTTTCTCTGAACGCGGAAAAAGGATCCTACAGTTGAAGGTACAACTTACTGGCTTGCTCTGTGCTGGAATCGCAAGGTTTTGGTGGCGTTATGCACTACCTCCATTTAGATAGCGTTGCACTCCTTGTGGTGCTGAGAAATGTAAACATGCTGCTAGAAGTCCCAATCTTTCTATTCTGCAGCAAGCTTCTTGTTGCTAATTCGTTTCTTTTTGCTCTGCGAAGGGTGATGTTCTCTTTTTAGTAACCGTGCAATTGCATTCGAAGGCAGGAAGGAAGATGCAGTCGTTGCTGTCGTAGAGTTTGAGGTCAGATTGTATAGTCTTGCATCACCGTATTGTTTAGATTAGCTTGCTGTATACCTGAAGTGCTGTGGAAGAAATGCAAAAAGAAATATTTGATTCCTTTGTTTTATTGATTCCAAGAAGAGATTTGAGGTTTGATGTGCATTGTTCAAAATATCGTTCAAAGTAAATTGCGGTCTTTCTGTCGGTAACTGCCAATGTACCGTTCCAATGAAAGGTTTCTGTGATATGTACCTTCCACGTGTATATTTCGATTTTAGCTGCAGTATTTGCCGTTGTGTGAGAGCTCTATTGTTCAGAGGTAAGGTCGAATCCGTTCAGTCGGTTGCTTTTTGGGGCGTTGCGTTAATAAACGGGGAAGGTGAAATGGGAGGTGTAAGAAGATGGAATCGAATACAGGTTGCTTTAACAACAGCCGATGTGGGGGATGGGAGCCTTTAAATTTGCATCTGCCTAGTGGAGGTCGTTTTTCGCGTGAAAAGTTGTTGTGCTATTGTGAACCTTACGTAAGATATCTATGCCGTCGTGTTCTCATCAATTCACCTGTTGGGCGCTATTTATTTCATTGTCTTCTGAACTATTGATAGTTGTGCGCTTGTGCAAGTCTTACCGTTACATTTTAAAGAAGCTTGTGCAATTGGTTGTGAGTGTAGTACTCGTTGTGGAGGTTGTGCTTGTTGTAGAATCGATTAAGTTTGCTTGCAGATGAATAAAGTCTGAGCAAAGAATCTAGGAGTGATGGAAGAGGGGAAAGTTAACGGTGCGTCACCATGCAAGGGTTTCGCTGGAACTTTTCATTGACGTTCTTCTATGGTGCATTCTTTGCTTGTTAAAACTCGCAGAGCGGATGGTGCCTAGTCCATATTTTCGCATATTTCAGCTCGACATAACGAGGATGACGTCAACAAGACCAGTATAACGTCCTCAACTTGAATTCCGAAGTCGTTGCATGATCCTTCAAGTCTTCTTATTCACCGGAGTTAATAGATTGTAATCCATTTATAGAGCTTTTTTGCCCCATTGCTGAAAGTGGCAAAATGCTTATTTCACTAAGTTTTCGGCTCCGAATGTGTCTGCTTCAAAAAGTCGAAAATTCTAATTCCCAACTGACAGAGGGGATGGGATTCTAGGAGACTCCCTTCCTCCACTGCCATATTTCACTGCGAAAGTGTATTCGAAATTCGTAAGCATCACCACATTTTTGTAGGTGCTGATGCGGAAAATCTGTGGGAACAGTGGTTGCAATCGTGGCGTTTCACGAGATATGGCTGCATTCGATGTGCTGTTGCTTATATGTCGCTCAAGTGAACTGACTAACATTCGGTTATTTGTGTTCGAATAGGGTGTTGAGTTTGATTCTTTTATGGTTCTTCTGAAATTGCTCAGTGCTAGTAGCAATCATCCTGATTAACGAAGCAATGTGTTATTATAACAGAAAATTTTGCTACTATTCATGTGGAATCTGGCAGATAACGAAAAAATATGTCCCGGTCGCGGGTTTATTCTTCGACTTGCTACCATGCACGGATCCGGTATGCCTGGAACTTGTGAATATGGAATTTCTGTTGGTGGGGGCCATAGGATTTGCACAATCGCTTGATCTTTAGAAAAGAACGTTATAAGGCGTTTTATAGTTGTTACTGCGCATCCCAATAGCCTTATGACGTGGTGACTTCAAGAAACGCGAAACCACTCGTTATATGTCAACGGACAACACAATGTTTGGGTGTTGCGTGAGACTCTAGCACTTACACAAAGAAAGCCTGCAAGATGGCGTTGGCAGATGCTCCCGACTTGTGTACGACGTGGCTGTCATCTTGTCATATGAACGGATACGATCGTTGAGGGTTTACTTCGTATATCTCTCTTCTTATGTTCCGAATCTTCATCCACATAAATACGGTGCCGTTGACTTCTTATGCCGTAGACAATAGCCAAAGTATCTCGGTCACCGCCTAGCTTCTGGATAGTAGCGAGCATCTCTAAAGAACGTGCACCAACCCTAACAGTGCCTTTATCAGTTTTGGTAGATGATTGCCCTAATCTCTTCTTTAGAAGCGAATCCGACGAGAACAGTTGGCTAGTTTTGATTGTAGTTCGCTAGCAGAAGTGGCAAGTTGAATGTCTTCTTTACCTAGCCAGCCGCCCCACTCTGATGTTACTTCCGTTGACACTTAACCGTCTCTTTGAAAGCCCATTCATGGGATCACGTATTTCTTGCAGATGCGATATAAATTTTCTGTAATAACTGCACGCACCAAGGAAAGATCGCAACTGCGACACATTTTATGGCGATGCATCCTTACCATTGCGGCAACCTTCTGTGAATCTGCTGTTACTGCGTTCGTGCTCAAAACTTAGCTCTACACCAGTGCGCATTCTTCATATATATAAAAAAGCCTTCAGTTGGCCTAGCACCTTATTCAGAGACACTAGATATTCCGTTTTAGTCTTTCTAGTCAAAGTGATTTCATCGAAAGATGCATCACTTGTGGGATATATCCACGATTTTTGGAAAATCCCTGGTACCGACATCACTCCAAATGGCTAAAGATTTTAACGGAGCAACACTATATGCATATTTATTATGAGCAATTCCTCGGAGGTATCATCCAACTCGACATACAAATAGATACTCGACAGTGCAACTTCAATAAATTTCTCTCCTCCTTGGAGCCTTTGGTACAAATGGATATGAGTCAGTCAAGAGTTTATCGTTCAAATAAGAGAGAAAAACAGCATAAACTTGAATTTTATTGTTCGGTTTCTTTGCCGTTGCAAATAGAGCAGCCCATGCTGAGCGCTTGATTAAACTTAAGTAGGAGTATTCAGCTCACAAGTTCTTATTCGACTTCATAGTGCTGGCTTGCAGATTAGCTAACTGGGCGGTTTCAACCCTCCAAAAGCACGGGTCCAATCTTTATCAAGGATATTTAGTCGTTCTTTTCTCGGCTACACATAACAGCAACTCCTTTTTGCTACTACTGCATTTAACTGCAACCGTTGTCTCCAACTTTAGGCAGACAATGTGCCTCGCATAGTTGCGAAGAGGCCCATTATCCAAGTTCGCAATTAACGTCGCTGTGAAAAGGAAACACCACCTTACCAGTTTTTTCTATGTAGAGAAGTCTGAAGTGAGGAACAGTTGCTACATCTTTCAAAAGAATCGTACTGAGTAAGCTTCACGGTAGCGCGACCGAGACGTTGGCTTTTAGCAACTGTTTTCTTTGTTGCATAGTATTTTGCTGTCCATACTTAATATGTTTATTCGTTTTACACTGGAATGGATGGATGTTTGTTACAAAAAGAAGTTATGCTCACCCGAATCAGATGCACAAACAAATAAATAGTTTCTCAAAGGCATTGCTAATGCTGCTTTTTTCCTTCAACTTCAGCATTCAGTAATCGACTACGATCTCGAGGAGCAATTCTAGTAGCTGTGACAGCTACTAGAAGAATGCTACTCCAGTAGCACCCTCTGCCCTCCTCTCCTCCCACCTCCCAAAATCAAAAATTTATCCTTCTAACCCTCTCTCTGCTCACTTATTATCCGCATTTGCAAACAGTAAAATATTATGAGGAAATTCATCACAAAAATTGCACATTATTGATGTAATGGAAGGCAGTGTGGCTTTGACTTCAGTAACGAAAGAGCGATGAGGCTGCACCCATACGTACCAAATAGTGCGTGATGTACTAGATGCTTACTTATACAAAACGCAGAATGCTCATCGCATGTAAGAATAATGATCGTAGTCAACCAAGACTTATCGTTTTCTCATGTTTACACTATTTCTAACACTTTGTCCGAGCACATAAACCTAGTCTTCTTAATCACTGAGATCTCGACTAGAGGATAACTCACCTCGACCATTTATCAGTTGCTCCTATTTCGAATCAAATTATATAAATCACATCATATAAGTCCCTTGAGACCAATCTCTTTAAGTGTATATACACAATTTAGTGTACCGAAGGGGCCAGCCCACCATGCCTTACGGGAGATTGATTTCAGAAGATACCTCGCAGGTATAGAGTGAGAGAGCGGACCTCTTGAAACGCACATTGGGACCGAAGAAGGGAACAATGGCTCGAGAACAAAAATAAAAAATTTGGGCCACATAACTAACGAATATTAAGCGCTTGAAGAATGTTTTCTCATTCCTCAACATCACTCTCCACCATTTCCGATGGCATCCGGGAAATTATACACCATAAAAAGAGCTGAAATGATGATTACCAGACTCGTTGCCATCAAAATAAAGATCTCCCTCCCCAACGACGACTGCCTAGAATTTGCTTTTAAAATCATCAGTCTTTGCTTGTGAGCAATAGATGAGTGAATGAACAGAGTACCATCTGAACCCCTTCCCTTACTCGTCCTCTCTTCTTTCCTCTCATAGCCTTTCTAAAAAAACCCAAATTAGTCCTTGAAAGATGTATTCACTCTTTATGATTCATCACTAAATTATCACTCCAACTGCGCAGTTATCATGCTGGAGTACTTCATTTTGGAACAACGAAACAGGTACTCAGCAATCAATAATCACTCTGATCACCCCACACACGTCATAAACTCCATTCGATCGCTTGAAGAAAAACCGCCACCATCAGAGGGAAAGGGTGCATGTCCATTATCGATACGTTAGCCACTTCATTCTTGGAAGTCTTGTTTTCTATCTGTTACGTCATCTTTCAACAGACACCTACCTTCCATCGTATGGGTTCCATCCCTCAAAGAAATAATTTGTTCTGAAATACCTTCTAGGCAAAAACGGCCTGATAGAAAAAGCGACGCGGATCCATTCACTTAACTTTACTATGACATTTCGTCGATGTCAACCCGAATTTTGAAGAAAACCTTGCGATGATCATCACCCCCAACTTTTAATAGAGATTGTCTGTAGATCCTCCTATTATTAATAGGCGTCATCTCTCAGGTTAACATAAAACATAACGTACACACTCTTGTTCTCAGCAAGAATCATTCGACTCTTCCACTTGAAGGATGCTTCGCAACAGTCAAGTGGAAGTAGTCATCGCCGACCCCGTGAGGGACCACCATCAAAAATGCTTCAAAAATATCAAATCTTCCCATCAACTACCACATTGAGTTTAACTGTCCGCGCTGAATGAATGTAGCACCATCAAGTCATGCGAGCTCTGGGAAAAACTTGCAACACGTACAGTCTGCAACTATCGGCACAACGAAAGATGCTACAAATGTTACCTCGGTCTAGCTACAATGAGCAACAATCAACGAGCCAACAAAAACCTTGCCGGTAATTGGAAACCTCGCAGCGAATGCATCTTCGCCCATTTCGCATCTTCCCTTTTGTTGGAATTCATCACTTCCACAATCTTTGTGTGGGCAGATTGCACTGAGCTGTCTCAAGATGGTCCATCACGTCGCTAGTTGAAATTCGCATGAGCGCATGAGTGCCAACCTCTTTCCGCATCCCTCCAGGCGGCAAAGTATCATCCTTTTACAATTGTTGCCCGCTACTCCTCAGCGCACTTTGCGAACATCGAAATATTTGAACACCTTGCACCACGTTCACGCACCACCTGCCGGGACACAACATTCATGCCATTTTGTTTTGGCATTCAACTGATTTTGACCTTCGTTGGCTGTCTCTCTTGTCTTCGAGAACGATTTCTCATCGAAAATCGGAAACCGCGAGGGTCGCGCGCTTTGCAGACACCTTCGAAGCACTGTTGTTCGTTCATCATCAGCCTGAACTATCAGCGTCAAAACTACAGATGCTGTCACGAAACTCACATTGTGAGCAGATCAACGGGGGGAGGAAATAACTCATTGCAACATTCCACACATGCGAGGTAATGGATCCATCTGTTGTAGGAAATGACAAAAAGCAAAAATAATATCATAAACGAAGTGAGTTTTCTATGAGGATGGCCACTGTGCGCTATGAAGCGTCGACTGCTCGGATAGAGGTTAGAGTATAATTTGGAATGCAGACAGCAGGCAACTGCATTGTCTCACAGTGGTGATAATTACATAAAATTGCGGCAGTATACTTCTGCTGCCCCATCTTCGCAGTACGATGGTAATCGATGATATGCGCTAGCAAGATCTGCCCAAAAGCTCTCAACAGCACCTTGGAGGAGGACAAAACGGAACAATGCCAGTGAAAATGCACGTATTGATTATACAAATGACATTGCAGCCTTCAAGGTGTGAAAAAAACGCAAAGAGAAGAAACAATCAAGAAAATAGCACGCCCAGGTGTGCGAAAACCTGCGAAATATCAAATTCACTTGTCGCTCACTCAATACACCAAAGAGAAATCATTAGCTTATTTGCAACTGAAATTACAGAATTACAACTGTCATATCAATGAAATAAATTGACATATTGTCACTTCAAGAAACACTCATCACTTCAAACGCAAAAGCTGGATGCAGAAATCGTTCAACACCGATTATAGGAAGTCAGCTCTTTGTACGGGTAATTTCAGGCATGCATCACAAGCTGAACATAATTGTTGAGCACATTCAATTTGTATAGATGGCATAAAATAATTTGAAGCGCGTTGTTATATGCTCATTCATCACCCCCCCCCCCCCCCTCCCCTCCTGCACCTTTTTACTCCCATACATCAGCTATACTCTGAATTTTCTGTTCATAGCAATCTTTTGCTTTTCAATAGATCACGTTGATCCCTTGCGATGGGTTTGACGTCTTCCAGTTTTGGCAGTTATGATATCATCAAATTCCTGCAGTATCCTGACTGAACCGATTTCCATTAGCGATCTAAAAACGCCATACGTAGCAGTGTTGTAACCGGAATGCAAAGATCTTCCAAACTTACCAAACTGTGAAGGTAGCACAGTGAACTTGAAGATATCTCTAAATTCGTTCAGTAAAGAATCCCGCATTATACGTCAATTGCTGTAAAACGATTACCTCTACGAGCATAAAAAGTGTAATTCAGTCCACTCTTTCTGTATGTTATTTGCACTAAAACCGTAATTTTAATATTTAATTGACTAAGTTGGTTTCAACCATCAGGCCAGCAAAGAAATTTATGTGCTTGAAAGGATGCATAGCGAGTCCGCATTCATTTAGCTGCTGTGGTTTTTTGTGGGTACTTATTACATCATAAGCTCTGCTACTCTGACGTGAATTGAAGCTATGTTATGATCGCTTTTGTACGGTACTTCGGTGCTGCTCATATCTGATGTTATGCCGAGGAGACGATCCTCAGCGCCTGCTTATCATTGAGCTCACAAGCTCAGTGATCATTTCCACCCAGACATGTTCATCCTTGATACAACAGCAGCACTGTCAATAACATTTTAAGATGAAGCATTTCTAAGTTGAAAACCCTCCCCCCCCCTTGTCTCCCTCTTCGAAGAGTTTTGGCTGCTGAGCACATCTGTCCAATGGAATTTTGACAAAGTGTTTTGGCGAGCACGTGAGGGCCTTCTGTCGATGCGATATCACGTTACTCGTTTCGCTCGCCTCAAATTTCGTACTCGTTCGTCGGACAGGTGGATGTATGGGATTGTTGCTGAATGTGAGGGAACGGTGACATGCGGCGTACGTTGTGTGCATGAAACCGAATCCAATTATTTCTTTAGCATTAAAACCATTTGAGACGTTTCACATCGCACCAGCCCCATTGACTATGTTGCGTGGTCGCGATGTTTACCTTGCGGATTTCGTATCGTCGCACCGTTATCCGCTTGTGGTGCTATCCACCGATTAGCACACCAAGAAGGCTCATCTTCAATGGATTGCGATAAGTTAGCTTAACTGATATAGACTGATGGCTGAAGTAGACCTCATGGGTCAGCCACAAGCTAAAACCAAACTAATCTCAAAGTGCAAACACGGCAGGACGACAGCGTTCCAGTGGGAAGTGTACGCTATAAAACGTTAGTTGGAATGTGCCAAATTGAGCGACCGGTAAAACGACATTTTGCAAACTATTTGCAAATCATTCTATTTCTTGGTCGAGTGATTCAATCGACGATCGCCAGGTGGTGTGTTATAAATGATGCTGACTGGCGATATTTCTGGGACGTCACCCAAATATCTTTATAGCTTTCATTGCGCATTCCATTTTACTCTGTTGTTCTTTTTGTTTATAAACTGCAAACTTGTGACTCTTTCTGATGAAACTATGCCTATTTGTTTGTTCATCAATCAAGCATTTTATCAAATATGCAAGTTTGTTCGGAGATCCAACTTCACTGGTGAAATGGAAATCCGTTATGCAGAAAGGCAAACAGTTAGAGGTGAACCTCGATGAATGAACACCAGCAAAAATTTTTCTCTCTATTTTCACTGAATGAAGCTGCAGCCGATCGGCACAAGTGAACTGAAGTTGGTCGTTGGCAGAAGTGAGGATGCTTTCGGTGGTGCCCCATTTGAGAATTGAATCAGCGAAGGTGTGCACTAAGTTGCTGACTCAAGTGGTCGTTTGAAAATGATAATGGATATGAGAGGCGTGCGTAAGAAATACGTGGACAGAGCGCTTTGTAGACGTATCGGAAGTGAGGAAAAAAGTGTCGTTGTGGGAACTTGGAATGCATTTGATGGCATGCAAAAACGCATACTCACACATTTACAGACGTTGCCATCGAAAACAACACATTTTAAGCGTCAACTCCTCACATCGAAGAGGAACTTTCATTACTGAACTTTCTCTTCTTTTCTTGTGTTTATCTTCAATGAAAATTGCCGTGATCACGAATGAGCAATTCCTGTAACGATTGCATTGGTACATCGAGTGCCACCAATGCAGTTGCCTCATTTTTCTAATACTGACTATCATTTGCAGTTTTGACTCATGTTTGGCACTGTCTCAGTCCACCAATGCAATTGTCGACCGCTCTCGATCCATCGGATGAATCATTCGTTTGGTGGGAAATGTATCGATGACGTCACTAGCATCTTATAGGGTGTGATAAAATCTTGCACCGAAACTCCACCTCAGTACCAAAATGATAAAATTGTGGTCGTTCATTCAAGCTCTGTTGTTGGGGAATACAAAAATTTTAGATGAAGTTTTCCAGCTAGTTTTAAAGGAATTTAATTGCTTGTTGCGCATCTATGCCATTTAGAAATCCCCTCCATTTCAATTTCCCCATTGCAAAATGTCGTCTTTCACCGCGTTGACTAACACGGCTTTGCTTTATTGCCTCAATTGCATTTGAATTACAAATCATCTCTACACGACTGCTTGATTGCTGGAGCATTTCTAAGCAATCAAGCTGGTCACTCGCCATCTTTCTCTCACGACTGCTTCCCTGACGAAGTGACAAGTGCTGGCACCGAAGGGCATCTGCTCCTCTTATGCGATTTTGCGGTTTTTTTTATAAAAGCTGATTATGTAGATATCGCGCCTTTGTGTATATATGCATGTCCATTCCGTAATTTCAACTTGGGAAGGCTAAAGGTACGAACTTTGATAGGTGCAATGTACCCCTGCCGTCCTTCACAATGATTCGTCGACCTCGACAGGGGCTGCAGCCACTTAAAGGTGCTAAGAACATCATGACACTCAATTCTGTCGGTTTTTGATTTCAATCTGGTCGAATCAGAGAAAACTGAAGCTATTATTGATGGTCTGTGCGAACGGTCAGACTAATCAAATGTGAAGAGATGTTTATTCTTCGGCAAGTATTTGGTGAAATCCGCCGCATTTCTGATATTCGTGGCTTCTGCAGCACCAAACTGAGAACTGTGCAAAACTTCGCTTCTGCTGCAACATTTCTTTGGCGAGCTGAAACTGATGTCTACGAAGGCAGGGGAGGGGCAAATTGAAATATTTCTCGGAGGGGAATGTCGAAAAAGCAGACATAGCCGCTATGGATCACAGTAAGGATTCTTGTGAAACGCAAACGCGTGAAGAATATTCTATAACGATACGATATCAGGGAGCAAGGGCACCATACAGAAGTTTGGTATTCTGAAACAGATCAGCAGGAAGCCATGATCGAAAAAGCAGTAAGAAGTGAATTTCGACTATGTTCGATGCATCTATACTGCAAAGCGTGGAGAATACAAGTTGCAGTTTTCTAAAATTTCTCAACAGGAGCCTCATATCCTAGTCTGAGACAACATTCTTATCGGAAGCTGATGGAAGCACATGAATTTTGTGCGATAAATATTTACCTGCCATGATTTTGAGCAGTTGGTGAACGTATTAATGTTCAGCTCTGTAAGCCTCCACTACTCGGAAGCCTTTCAATGATACGATGGACAAAATAGGACTCATAACTCAAATCAGGTCTCGAAAGACGATAGAAGAACGGGTTGAGTAGTGAGGAAGTTATCGTCGTCAATTCGTCCGAATAAAAATGCTCTAATCTACTCTCACACCCAAAGATCTGGCGACATCCAAATTTTCCGATATGGAGAGCAGCATTCTACCATAGACCACATCAAAGGACTTTGCATATCAACGTACAGGACTCCGGTGTGAACTCTCATATTCAGCACAGACACCCAATCGTCTAGACAAGAAGTTACAACATGCTGCGCTAAAAAGGTGCGACGCAGAAGTTCGCTTCGCATAGAATAATGACCTCTCGCCGCATTTCTGGCGCTTGCGTCGAATATCTCGCTAGGAGAAGAAGTCGGACTACTTGGGCGATAACTTTTACTGCGGAGGTAGGTGGTTTCTTCAGCGAAGCTGAGGCGAACGCACATTTCTGAGAAGGATGCGGGCAGGGGGAAGAGAGAAGTCCAGGATGTGAACGCCAAAAACAAGGTAGGGACGTTACGCTAAACAACCATGAGGTGTATTGCGATGCGTCGTAGGAACAGGAATGTGATAGCATCTGGTCCGAATGAAATCTTATTACTGAGTTCATGAATGCCTTGAGCAGTGAGCAAGCAGAAACACCAACAAAAGCTCAAGCGCTTGTTGCAACGCACAACTTCGGCAGTTTATCGTTGTCTTCCATAAAGGTAACTGAGAAGTGACTCGAAAGCATGTTTCATTCGAAGCTCCTGTCGATAAGCAGGCATCGTCGCCGCCACTTTTATAACGCTTGTCTAGTAACGCCTCTTCAGCTTGCTGTTGTAAATGTTCCAGCGTTCTCTGTGAGACGCTTTCGTGTTTTTACCAAATATCGCACCTCTCTCGTGCATTGCAGAAACCTTTACTGAGCCAATTCGGTAACGATTAGGATATTGGTCAAATGCACCTAATCATGCTATTTAAACCATTGGTATGATGGCAGAATGCGGCGACATGTTCCATCGATGCTGAATGGACGGGCAAGATACTGATCTCAACAAAACCGCTTCAGCATAATTCTAATTTCCATCCAATTGCAATCCGCAACCTTCCTTAATTTTTTCTATTTCGGTTTCACAAGAATATCAAATTCAAAGAAGGTATTTTACGCAGTCACTGCACCAAAACTTCTTGATCATGGCAACACTGCGAACACAGCATATGTCGCTAGTCAAAACTGGGCTCAGAGTTTCGTTCGCAAGAGCAGCATCTTCGATGAGCTAAACGCAAGTTATACTTCTGATGAAAACTTCCAGCAAGTGGGTTGCTGAAGTGGGAAAGCTCTAGATCAGGTCATGAACTACTATGTCTGAGTGATCCACCACACACACAGTGGAAGTCATGTCGATGGATTCGCCAGAAACAAACATATAAGCACCAGGTGCTAGCTAGGCACAAATCAGGCGGAAGGCTTTGGCGGCAATGCTCTTACTCGAAGAAATTTGCACGATAAGCGATTCAGTGTAGCAGCTATTCCAACCGCATTTACAACATGCAGTCGTTCACGATTAATATCACTCCGCCCGCTCTAACAATCCTATCACCTTAGCACACTCAGCAAAATATTGGATAACGTACGTATAGTGGGAGGGCTGAAGGGGAGGAAGGGATGTCTCTGTTTCGTGCAGCGAAGTCCCCGCCTCTGGAAGTTAAAAAAGAACCGAACTGGCTAGGTTGTATGCGCTGTGAGGGTTGGTGGTTAGTGCCTTTTGGGAAAGGTTATGCTGGTCACTGAATGAAGCAGATATGTTTGCAGCGAGCATTTTGTTTTACTGGCGAAGCATTCATCGTGCCATGCGCCCACCGCATTATCTCAATAGCAAGGTAGTCGGTGCGAGAGATTTGTACTCCTTCCAGTAGGATCGAATTGAATTTTTCCTTCACTCTCCCTTGTCTTAAGAGTCCCGACGGATCGATGAAACGTCGCTTGTAGATATTATTTTTTGGATAAGACATTTCTTTTCCCTCACAACACGTTAAGAAGATGCTCCTGATGAAACGAGCACACAAAGCAGTCTCAGTTCGTAGGGAATCTCTCAGCAGTCACCATGATTCATCACTTCGGATTCATCGTGAGCATTCCCGAGAATCACCCTTATTTGACGATGTTTGTTCTCGCTGTATAGACTCGTGCGAAATATTTTCTTGCTGATGACTTTGACGTCCTGCTCCTCAAAGATTTCGTTCGCTATGGGATTGTCTATTGTAAAGAAGTCCCGGACAGTATCACCATTTAGAATGTTCGACTCCCGGAGAGAACGATCAATAGCTGTCGCACTATCTTACTCAGCTGCCAATAAGGCACCAGCTGCAGGGACTGAAAACTGACTAGGAATTGTTCTCATCATTGGCTAGGAAGGGTTTTCTCATCATTTCAGTTTCAAACTCACTGGTGTTCATATCCTTTTCAATTATCACTCTCTGAATTTGCACGGGTTTGTTTGTTTGTAATGAATAGCGTTGGCTATATATATGTGATGTTGCATGTGTTGCATCAGTTTGTTAAGGACAGTTCGTTACAATTCTATAGCTTCATTCATACAATAAATCGAATGCATTTCACTTCGAACATCAATGCTCTATTAACCTTTTATCTATGCGATGCTCGTATCTATTCTAAGCATCGCTAGCATGTGTGAATGTGTGGATTATAGTCAAGAAAATAATCATTCTGCAGGCTCGCATGCAACATCGCCCTCACAAACTTTTCCGCTCATTTTAACAATAAATATACGATATCAACTTCTCATTCAATCAAAATACCTGGTTGGATCGATGCCTATCGCTTGACGATAAGGAAAACGTTGTTGAAGTGTTATTGCTGTTAAGGTAATGATCTCACTCGAATGGAACACATCGAAAGGTTGCCGTCTGCATTGCAACCGTTGCATGGAGTACAGCTCAGTTGTTGTCGCAGCAGTCATCTTCAAACCGATGCATCATGCAGTCATTCTACTGACTCATGCATTACTCATCCTGTTCCTCATGCTTATCACTGAGCAGTGTTCAACTGATAGCGGTGATCAACGCAATCCTTGCATTAATGCAGTGGCGCCGTTTGCACAATCAGTGACGGATGCAGATTTGTGAATCGGGCCAAGATGCTGCGAGATATGCGTTTAGTGTCAACGATGGCAACAAAAGACCGCATAATTGCACTGCCGACGTTACTTTTATTTGGTCTCAATCACGGTCGCAAACAGGTAAAATTCATCTGGTGCGATCAAATGCGAGGTCGAGACGAGGAATGAGTTCACTAATCTAAGGTGGAAAGGGGGTGATGGAAGGGCCTTCTACGGAAATGCACAGAACGTATATCACGTCAAGAACCCTTCATAATTCCGCCGGACAAGACGTATACGAAATTGGATCTAGAAAACCATCAGAAGAATTGCTCCATCTTCAAACTTTCAGTGCACTCCGAGCTATGACCATGCATTTTTGAGGGTTCCATCCGTACCAGATTTGGCACATCAGCATTATGAGGCGATGCCCCATCACACAATTTCGACTCTATCGCTTGAAACGTGGCTGCAACTTCTTCGAGTTTTTTGGTGAACGCCTTTGCAGCGAGATGCTGTCGCGTTATCGTTAAAAATGCAGTGATGTCATGCACACCAAGATGTCATTTTCACGACCACACCTCTGATCCAGATCACATCGAATTGTTGAGCAACTTTTCTTTATAAGAAAACAACGTTTCCATATTATTTGCCGTCATACTGAAGTACAGAAGAGCAGTGCCATATGCATTCGTCACGCAGACTTCACCTGCGAACCTTTGAAATAAAAGAGCCAATCCTGAACTGCTCCATGGATCTTATTAAGCTCCCTCCAGCCGCCTTCAAAGTTGCTTTTATGCAAAAACTTTCATCCAGTGCCTATCATTCAGCTGCATATAATGCTTCCCAGTCTTATGTGATTCACCGAAAGTCTGTCATTTTCGTGGATCATACCCATCATTTTGTTATGAGTAGCTGTACAGTTACATTGTAGCTGAATAAATGTACTTGCTCTTCGCTAGCACCATCCTGCGGCTTCTGCCGCTTTTTATGCGATTTCGCTAGCAAACTCCTCAAAGACTGGTTCGGTGTGAGCAGCATTCAATGCACAGGGATGTCTACCATCTCTTCACGTGGCTTTACGATGGCTGACCTTGTCAACTAGCAGCCTTTTGCGATCAAAGTTGCATCGCTGCAGACGATCACTAACAGAATCGATTCATGAACGACCAGCTAATTCGGAAATCAAAAATTTTTACCCTCCCAAATGTTTGGCAATCGATGAATTTTTATTGATTAAAATCGTTGATGAGAAAGGTGTATAAGAATGTAGAGTATCACCTAAAGTTAATTCATGAGGTACTTCAGTCAGTACTGAAGCCGAGCACAAACATGTGTCACCAGCTTTCGGCCTAATCTGCAGTTCGCGTTGTTCACTCCGTATTGCATATTCTGAAGGGGTGCCAGAAAATCGTAACCCTATATTATGGAGTATCCTGGAATGTATTTTTGTGGGGACTCCTTAACGTCTAAGAGCAAAGGCATCAGGATAAGTGATAGCAGCATCAGGAATTAATCTGTGAAGCCTTACGAATAAATTGGCTGTCGTCATAAAGATCATATTGTCATCTATTCACATAGCAAAACAATGCAATAAACAAAAGACAAACAATAGAAATGCGCCAAATATATAATCGAAATATTTACTTAGTAAATATTTGAGCGCCATCGTTTATCAACCTTTAGCACCTTTTCGGCAGCACTCACCAGTCGTCACTCTATTTACTCATGATATTTGTTTTGTTTGACAAATATTGTAATCATGCACCAAAATGTCTACCGCAACTATCTCTACACATCACTGTTCCCACGCCTTCGCATAGCACCAGCTGTTCCCTTGCTATACCACCACCTTAGCCTCAGCAGGCTGTTGTTCTGTTACTACAGTTTCCGGAGGTATAACAACACCGGAGTCAAGATTATGCATCAATGTAATGAACGGAGACGATTGGCATAGGATGTTTTGATGTTTCCTTAGCATACTCTAGTCGCAATGTGTCGTGTCTTGTGGTTATTCATTGTGTTGGGACTACACCTCGATCTGATCGGCCCAACGCTCTTTACAAGTTATCACCACTGCGTTTTGCATCGACTTATCATTACTGCTGCGAAGTATCTTCTCTTATGAAACGACTCACATCACTTACCGGTACTCGCTTTTTATGATGACGAGAGCCACCCCACGGCGCGATGAGGTCGACGCGTGGTGATAAGACGATAAGGCACCTTATCATGTTATCTTAGTTAGAGGCCGTCAGGCACTTCCCTGTTCGGTTCATGTTACTTCAGTCAGGTGGCGGCCTTATCACTATTTAGAACACATCATCCGACGATTCTCCGCAGGCGCTTCCCATACCTTCCCCTCCAAACGTAAAAGGAAGGGGAAGGTGTGGGAAGTTACTTTAGCTGGTTTTATGCGGTGACAGTTTCGTAGTATACGCCTCCCCCTTAACTGTGTGATAGCAGTGCAAATATTGCACGGTGTTAGCTGGTTTGTACGAGCTTCGTTTCCGGATTTATTTGAACAGCCGTATGCTCTCGTTGACTCACTCGTCTATCGATCGAACGGAGGCGGTCAAGCGACCATTATCGCGTTGCGTCGACCAGGATTCGCACAGAAACGTTTTGTCGTCCCGCTCTTAGTACTGATAGCGTACGATAAGCGGAGAAGCGGTGATAGCGGCTTTTTTTGCACTCTTCTGAGACGACAAACGTTGCAAGACACTTACGAACCGGGCCATGAAACAGACACAAGGTGGCGAAAGACAGTTGTAATCTGGAAGATGGCACGGAGGAGGGCGGTGGGAAGCAGGCACTTTTTTATTCAGCTGATGCGTGGAATGAAATACTTGTCTGCTTTCAGTTGTTAGTATCACAGTCTTTATCAGCGAACTGTTGACGGCCCTCGATCCGGTCTACAGAGGTTATCCACTACTTCGAAGATGCTCTTGCAGCACAAATTTGGACTATTCGCAAAGGCTTCAATTAATATAAATTTTTTCTGCTGCTGCTGCATACTAAAATCCCTTAAATATCCGAGTGGCGATTTAACTGAGGTATCTTTTCGTAGTTTAAAAGCTACAGCATATATCAGGAATCATAGTGCCCTGGCCAGCGTGAGGCATGCGAACTGCGTTTGCTTTAGCCCCTAAAGCATCATGTGATATGATTGTGACCAAGCGCGGCATTGCCAAATTCCTTATCAGCCAGTGAAAACCCTTCCTTCCCCGTAAACAGTGTTTTGCTTTGACCGATCTCCCACCCTTCTCGCTCGTCGTGCCGTATTGTTAGCCTCCCTCCTTCATAATATACCATACAGTTGCTCTTATATACAAGATTTTTGTTTGTTCTTTTGTTTATTCGCAATCATGCGATCACTTAGTTAGTGTGCTTATTTTCTCGTCACTATTGGAGCTGGTTGGATGTGTAGCACTCCTAAGCCACTTTCTCCTCCACCCTCCTCCCCCGAGTGTTGTTTCTCGATTTTGGAAGGCGAAGCAAGTTGAGGGCGAGCTACTCTTTGTACCATATAGCACCTTCCGATGTGCGGCCGTTTGAGTGCATTCCGTTTAGAAGGCTGTGATTCTTTTTTGTGCAGATAATTCTTTTACTTAATAAGCATAGCCGTTATGTTTACAAACAAAAGTATAGCATATGTTGATATCTTTGCGTGCAACTTCATCAGCAAAGTGCTGCGGATGGAGCACTTCGTTGCGATGTTTAAGAAACTTTCTTTGCACTACTCGTCCTTCATGGATAACGTTATGTTAGCGATGTTCTTGTTCATGAGAAATATGTGAACTTCCCTTTAGAAACGCAATAAAATTAATAAGAAAATGTCTGCGATATCGCGACAAAAAGCCCACTTATGTTTTCTAATGATTCACCGCACTGTTTCTGTGTGGTATTCGCACGCTGTCGACAGTCCATTTGACGGTAAGCATCGAATACTTCATGTGAACACTGAGCATCCTTGAGTCGAAAACTCAGGATTTCACCTGGCGACTTGATTAACCACTAACGTTCAGCAGTCGTTAACCTCGTCGCTTATATGCAATTATTATTAATGTGTAATTTTCGGTGTGACGCAACAACTGCACATGTGTCCCTTACACTTCAAACAATAAACCTTCCAGGAGGTTACTTCTTGTCGGAAATATCTGGCACAGTACTTAATCATTATTGCCACTTTTGTGATCCAGATGCATTGCCAATAATCCCATCAACCCGCCAGAAACTTCAGAACTCTGAAGTAATCGATGTTGGCTGTTTCTCTTGTTTTGCTTCCGACTCTTTCGAAGTCGCATTCATAACATATTCTATTGCAGCTCTAAAGCTCCTATAATATTACAGTGAAAGCTATAGGAATATCTGCGTGGTCATGAGCATTATTGCCTTTGGAACGTTGGAATTTTGGGATGAATGGCTTTTTCGGGTTAGTGGCAACGCGAGGAAGACAACTCCCAAAGAAAACGAGCCGATTCATTTCAGTCATTTCCTTTTTCATTCAGCCATCCACTCATTCATTTACGTACTTAATTACTTGCCTGTTTCCTTATTAACTTACCCACTCACTTGTTCACATCTTAGCACTCGTTCACTGTGCTGGGCGGAGCAATGCCTTTGCACAGTGGATCGTAAATGGTTTGATGAAGGGCACCGAACCAGATGATTCCAAAAATGCGCGGTCACTCGTCAAGTTTTGCAGTCCGAAAGTTTTTGCTGCCAGTTCAGCGCAATCACTGAGTCAGCAGGTAGACATACCGAATTTGTTTAGTGCAGCCATGTTGCATTCGTCTTATGGACGCGCTGATCCTCTCATGACCTTTGAACCTTTATCATTCAATCATTTTTGGTGCATTTGCAGACATATCAATATCCTTTCACACCGCCGTCCAGATAATATATTCTTTCGTGGTTTCTACTAGGCCAAGTTTTGAATGTTTTAAGAAAGATTTCTTTTAACGGGACCCAATTTCTTGATCGAAATGCTCCTTCTTCTAATCCCTTCCTCTCCCTCTCTTCGCAAATATATAACAACGAAATCACTTGCAATGTGCAACTATCCACCATCATGATTCCACACATACAAAACTCTTCATCTGCACCATGATATTGCATTTCCTCAGTCGGAACTCCAACATATTTGTGCGCAAAAAATGGAGCGAGGGAACTTCCGAAAGAAATGGGACGCGATAGATGCTGTTGTAAACGGACCCACCAAACCGATCGCTTACCTGATTATGAAAAAAAAGACAAAATAACAAAAAATGCTTCATTATTAAGCCGACCATGCTTGCCAATCTTGGATCGGAGAATTTTTCATTAAACCATAGCTATCCTAAAGCAGGAGGATTAGAACTGCAAATTTTCTGCTGTTTTTCAGCTTCGAAAGCCTCATATAGCGCGAATTTTCCGAAATTATGCGAAAGATGGAAAAGAAGCAGAAGAATATTTGTGAATATTAGAATGATTTGCATTAATCAGCAGGGAACATAACATGACACCAATATTATCAACCGAAGTGAAAAGAGGGTGGCTGGTTTGGAAATGTGTTGGGCGCCATTTGAGGGCGAATGCTACTGAAGAGAAGGTGAAAGAGTACGGTGCATTTGTCTAAAAGATGGGTGTCGGCGATTTGGAGGTGAGTGCAGTTTTGGTGCTCGCCGAGAGACGTTTTCCATTGGCGTGCTTCTGGATTCACGCAGAGCTTCAGTAAGATGAGTCGTCAAGCCACCTGATGAATCGTGTCGGTCCACTAGCCGTCGCCGCTCAGTGTCATAAGTTGTTTTGCTGCCCTATAACATTGCTGCTATTTCAAGATGCGTGTTTTTTAATCAGTTCAAATACAGCCATATTCCTGATGGTTTCTTTCTGCGTTGTCACATTCAGCACTCGGACTGTGGTGGGCGTAATCAAACCGCAGCTTACCGACCATTCGATGACTACCGACTGCGACGTAAAATCGAAAAAAGTGGCAGCTCAATGAAAAGTTACCCGGAAATTTGAACAAAGTAGAGTCGAGAACCACGAGTCATCTCCATCACGGATTTTGTGCCTAGAACTTTTGCTTCGGAACTGTTGCATAACACTGCAAAATGCTTACCAGCAGGCGGCCTCTCCTTTCTCCGCACCGTTTAATTGCAATTTGCGCAAAATCCGTGACGGAAATAGTCAGTACCGGAAATGGCGCAATACTAAGAGCAGAAAGAGGTGAGCACGAACTCCTACCGCTTGCATAAACATGTTTTGTGGCTGCATTGTTTGCTGGAATTCCTCGTAACGCAGATATACCGCGGAAAGAGTGGATTCGTAGCGTTGAGGCTGTGGACCGCAATAGGTGAGACAATTGATTGTTGGAGGACTGCTCGCAACAACGATGCCCCTGAATGAGGGGTGTCCATTTCAGGGCAAAATCGCGCCTCTCCAACGTTCATTTAACGATCTCCGAGTTCAATGACAATCACGGGCGTATGCATCTCTGCAAGCACCACCCATCCATCCATACGACCTCAACCTCATTTAGTTGCTCTTCTTTCAGCGGATAGTGCTCTGAGAGAATCTAGCAAACGCATGCAACGATACTTATGAGAGTTTCTCCAAGAGGCTATTGAAAGAACTTGGAAAGCGACAAGTGTGGTACATGAATTCACTCAACTTAAGCTGAAGTTACTTAAAATTGCATATGCCCGAACTCAATTTCATATTAAACTCTTCAAATGCAAAACCTCTGGAAAATGCACATTGCAGTTTTTAATGTTCACCGAAGAAAACTTCATTTCAAACAAAGTAGGTTATGACGTGCAGAGATTTTTCTTAAAAGTTCGAACGGTGATCACTTCTCGCTCAGAAGTCTTCTCGTACGACAGTTTCAGAATCGTGTAATAAGGAAAATTTAAATACTTCGGCATGCTTGTGATTACGAGCTTATAATATCGTGCACTATGGATGTTAATAGGGGAAGCAGAAACAGCTGCAGCCAAACAACATGCTTCAGTAAAATGCTCCGATATTTTTTGGTATGAATTGACTTGCTCAATGACTTGTCTTTCAGGTTTGATGCTTGAGTGCCACAGAAGAAATCGATTTTCGAAAACACCGCAGTTGACGAAGGAGAGGTGAGGGGGGGACAGGGAGGAGGTTACAGGATCAGAGCCTATCAAAATTCCCCCATATGAAATGCTCTTCCAGTAATGGCAATGATAGCTTGTTATATGGACTATATAACAAGGGTGGCACACCTTCAGGCAATAAAACTTTCATGCGTTTTGCATTTCTCGCACAACGATATACGATCTTGTTCGCTCTGACAACACGATGACGAGTTTTACTTGTGAGTAGCACACACCATTAGTGAACGCATATGTAGTGCGCTCCCTTAAGGCGTCTTCTTCCCCTCTGGGTATCTCTCACAACACGGTGACCATTTTCACACTCCAAATCGTAGTAATATTTGGTGCGCGAACATTTTGAGAGTCTCTTGCTCTCCTGAAGGCATATGAAGTACCCCTTCTCAGTGACCACTCCGTGGACACTTCATCAAGCAACAATCAGCTCTTATCAATATCTCTATCCACCTGTCTCTCCTCACCATAAGGTTATGAGCAATGTTCTTTGGCTTTTTCTACAAATGCCATGTAGTCTTTTTTTTAGAGAGCACTCTTACCTGTGAGACTATTGTATCATTCAAACTGCGAATCAGAGAAGCGATGTAGTTGCTCGGTTGCATTACTCTTAATTGACGTTCATGTACAAAGTAATCGTTCTGATTTGCTATTTCCGATATGTTTCGACGTGGCATGCCTATATTCAATAGGCCTGCTTCATCCCACAGTAATCCAGTTGTGAAGTTGTCTTCTCTGATTGGGCATATCATGGAGACAAGTCTATTTCCACAAAACTAGAAATGCCCATAAATGCCTTCTTAGAAATAATGTGGGCACTTCTCCATCGCAGCATTTTCGAGTTGAGCAAACTCTGCGCATTGAATTCAACGTGGCAAAGAATTATGATCATTCGAACCACAGCCATTACTTGTCATGAAGGGTTGCAAAGATATGTGTGAATTTTTTATAGCGAGGTGACCAATGCGACGGAATTGTCGCATGAGGACGACGCGCCAACGCAAACATCCTCTGGGAATTGCGGAGTTGGTTCGACTCGGTTCGCGCATGCTCACAACTAATTTCACTTCGTTCCATTTTGGAGGCCTTCCGTATGGATGCTTCTCAGTCTGTGCGCTTTGGAAGGGGTATTGATTGTCACAAAAGATCACGTTTAGATGACATTTTTGAACGTCTCGGAAATGGCATAAGCAACAACGATGATGGATCATTAAACCGTTGAATCATGCAAAGTGTTAACATCTTGAAGATGTCGATCCATTTATGGACATAAAGGTGAACAAAGGGCACAAATCATTTTAGCTGAAGGACGATATATCGTGACATCAATATATTTAGGTTTGTTTAGACTCGTTAGAGGAAGGCAAACAACAAATATTGTCTTTAACTGCTCCATCACAACTGCACCTTTCCATCGTTTCTGCATAAAGCCTTTTTCAAGTGCCTTCCTGGAGACAGACGATTAGACGCAGTTTTTGCAATTGCCCCATCAGTAATGTCGAGTCGACTTCAAAAGATTCCTTCAGAACAGTTGAGTGATATGCGAATGAGCATGTTTAGCTAAACCAAAATAGTTAAGCTGTCACTTCAACCTGGGAGTGTGAGTTGAGCTGAGGTAGTTCGATGTCCATAGTAAAGCTGTCACTTTAACCTGGAACTTGTGAGTTGAGCTGAGTAGTTCATTGTCGAAACAAATCTTCGTAGGCATAATTCCCGACTTCCAATGAAACGGGAAAGAGTTTTACTATGATGCTTCCTGATGAAATTTTCAGCCCAGCCTCCGAGGATGCCTAAATATATAACAGCTGGGAAAAGATGTGATTACAGCGATGGCTTGGTACTGTTAACGTTGATAAGACAATGTGATCTTTGAAGTTGAACGACCAGGAGCCTGTGGCCGATAGTGTGACGTGCGGTATGGCGTCCAATTTGTAAGATTTGTCAAGAAACAATGCTTCAGCCTGGATGCGTTGGGAAATGCCTGTATCCATATATTTACAATGCACTATATATATATATATATATATATATATATATATATTTACAATCATGCGCAAGCAACGGCCCCCATCCCTTCTGCAAAAAATGCACTAAGATGATTTTCGCAACATTACACGATCCCCTTGCTGGTCGGATGATTCGCTCGGCTTGCACCGAGAACAGCCATGAAGCAACATGAGGCTATAAACGCTTAGGAACGACGACCAATCGGTGGGAAGATTGGGGGCGGCGCTTGGGCACGGTGGCGCCGCCTCCGGGAGCGATCAACCGGGACGCATCTGAATTCGTGGTGTGCAGCGACGGCCGAGAGCGCCTTTCGTTGTGTTTGCTCAACCGTGTGTTGGCACCGTCCACAGCATGGCTTGTCGCTTCGTTGACGATGGCGATACGGCGATTCTCGAGCAAGAACTACTGAAAGCTTCATCCCTTCGTTATCTGATTTTACTCCTTTCGGATCGCTCCTATCCCACTATCTTCAATCACCTTCACCACCAAATCAGCGTCTCCTCAAGTGTTACATTCCATTGCAATTAATCACAGTAAAAGCACTTGCTTGCAACTAGTAAGAGTGATCAACCGTTGGCGCCTGTATTTGTTTAGCTGTGTGTTTAACTAGTAGGAGGTGATGAGTTGTGCTTGATGTCTTTTAAATCAACAGCGCTCTTAAGGCATGCTCTCGTTTTCGTTATTATGTCAAATTGGGCGACGCCGGAGGGATTGCGGAAGCTCGATTTCATTACCCACTCAGAGCAAGCTAAAATGGGAAGTTAAGATTTGCCATCTCCTACATGGCGATTAAAGTTTACCGTTTTCTTACGACTGAAGCGAATGTGCGGAAAAATTGCTCAGTATTGAATTTTCTATCGCCTGTTTCGGAAAAGACTGAAAAATAAACAGAGCCATCATCATTATCATTTCGCCCATCCTCCAACGCTGCCTCGATGCTCCTCAGGCGTCCATACCATCTCAACAGTGAACGTTATCGTCTAAGTAAATTCACTGCTGCACGGCAACTCCATTTTCGAACCGCAACAGCCAGCACTCTTAATAAAACGAATATTGTCATTTGTCTCATATCGGCAGATTAGGCTAGACGATTGTACAAGGCAAATGGATGTGCTGTGAAAGGAAGGAAACCTTCGTTAACGACACCAACTCACAGAACTTCGATGCGAGAGTCCATTTCATTTTGATTTTCAACTTGCAATAGCTGAAGCCAGCGGGAATGTTCAATTGAGAATTTTGCCACACCACTCAATTCGAATTACGTGAATGATTTGGGTGGAATTCGCGGTATATTCTTGATGAGCGCCATCATCCCCCCTCCCCTTCCCTCGCATCTTTCAACTTAAGGTGCTTTATTCACAGTATACTAGACGAGATAAATGCGACCTTCTCTAAGGGACAATCTATTAACAGCGTTTTTGAGAGGTGAAGTGAGCATCTAGCAAAAGATCGACGATGCTATAATTAGCCATTAAAAAGGCTTGCGTTGATATGCATTTTATCAAGCATATGCAATGATATTTCTAAGCAGTTAGCAAGCAAAAGGCATTTATTTGCCCCTATTCATATCGGATATGTGAGTGACGTTTTTACTCGACGAGAATGGCCACGTGTTCAGTGTTGTGAATAAAAGCGAAGGATATGATATATGCATTTGCAAAATGATAACAACGAATGCTCGACAGCCCGCAATTTTCTGTTTCTTAGTCTCTTTTAGTATTAATCCCGTTTTCACCCTCATTTTTTCCTCTATGGTTTTTCCAAAACAGCACTGCAAACTTTATTGCATCAAATCGTGGGTTGAGACGATTCACTTCGAAATATCTGCCTTATTCCAACATTTATAACAAATCTTCTTTATACAACGCAACTTCGTCTCAGAGAGGAGTTCGTCTCCGTAGAGCTATGAATGCCGCATTGAGTTCAGAAATAAACCCGCATGAGGCTAGGAGCGAATGTTAGCGGCCAAGTGATAAGATGAGGCATTCACAATTAATGCATCTCCTCAGTAAGTCCCTGCACCACATGCGCCTTCCGTCTAGTTTTCCTCTCGAATACGCGCTATTTTTGTAGTTTGTAAGCGACAAAAGCACCCTTCCCTCTTCATGAGTCTCTTTATCCCCGTTGTGAAGGTTACGGAATGCATAGATACGAGGTCTCATGAAGAGGAATATACATAAATGCCTTCCTTCTAAGAATAGGAGAGAGAATAGCATGTGTGATTTGTGTTCGTGATGAAAACGACGCTAACGCGACCAAACCTTTCTGTTTATCAGTATTTCGCCATAGGAATGTGCTGTGGCACGCACCATATTTTGATAACAGCTGAGTTGCTCATGCACTTAAATCTTCACTATTATTCTTTTTACTGATTGGAGGCTACCTGAGGGACTCAATAGAACCTCAGATTTGATTTCAATCCAGCTTATTGTGTTTTATCCCACTTCGATGCACAACTAAACTGCCTTAAAAATTTCAACTGTGATATACTTGCTTCCTCAGTTTCTGCTAATCAAACTTTTAAAATGTTTTCAAGACATTCTGTCAGCATTGTTCGATTTACTCACAGTGTAGGTGATTAGGCAACCGATGAGAAAAGCACAACGGTGACTTGCTCAATGCTAGAAAACGTGATGCTCAGTGGCGTGCTTCTCGTGCTCCTTTATAACTTACTTGCATCTTTTATTGCGACGCATCATCAAAAGCACTCTAACCAAGAACTGCTATGAACTGCTTATGAAAGGTCTTCGAGGCTGCTGTCTTGAAAAATCAAATGAGTGCAAAAACGAACAATCCACAAGCTCACAGTGAAAACCTTTTTCGTTTTATTTGAAGATCTATTCCAGGTGATATTTTCTGCATATTTGCGAATCACAAGTGAAGTGAAACATTGAAAAACTAGCCAGCAGTGAAATGCTGAAGCATGCTCTGAAGAATCTACGCCTTCACTTGCCTATCGAGATTTTTGGCTGCTATTTTTTGTCAGTTTCTCTCTCAGGCGCGGAATATAAAGTGTTCTGTCAGGCTGGAAAAGTTTCGGATCGAATTGATGCATTATCCGGACAGGTGGAGTCCACGTCAATGAGCAAATCCCAGTGTCCTCGTCAGTGCTTCGGCATATTGGTGACGGTTCCTATCCAACGCGAAAACTAGGCTGGGTGGAAGACATGACTGTCTCGGTGCCAACTGTCTCTCAATAAGCTTTCGAAAACCATCTCAATTTCAAACGTCTCAACGCTCAATGTAACATCCATTACATGCATTTTGACGGAATAACTTGTTGGAAAACAACAGAAGTTATCTCGAAAAACCGTCGAGCACCTCAGCTCGGAATTTGAGCTTAGAACATTGATGCTGAGATATCATCGTATAAAATTCGGTCAGTTCGACCGTGTCATTTTCTAATGAGCGATTGATTCAGCCGATGGATAGAAGATGACAAAATTGCACGAATGAATCGGTGTACTAAGCCAACGTTCAAACCAAAATTGACTTTCAACGATGCAGTGATCGGCCCCGTGGAAACGGCCAAATTTTTCAGACTGTTCGATGGAGCGATTGCTGGGAAGCGCAAGTTACGGTAAAGAAGACAAATTCGTAGTGCGCTTAGCAAATGCGGCGGAAAAGCGGCTCGAAGGCTTACTCGAAACCGGTGGGTGTGACGGAGCTAGATTGTGAGCTACAGAATGACGTGCACCACCACTCCGTGACAGTCCCAGCGGTGAGGGAACATGGAGTTGGTGGAGTGCGCAGGTGAGCACACATCAAGACTCGCTCTCGCTCTACGGTGACAGGCTGGCTCCGTCACGTCGCACTCTCCCCCTTCCTTTCAACGGTTGCGCATTCCACCTTCCGCCCACAACTGCAGCTTAGAACGTTTACAGTTATAGTTCTGCTATCACTCGTTCATCCACCATGACGATCCATCTTTTTCCGCTTTGGATAATTCAGTGCGTTCCTTTTATTGGAACCAAAGTGGTTACTGTATGCTTCATTTTGCAGCACTATATTAAATCTTAACAATGACATTCACCAAACTTCGCTGCAAATTCGTTTTTAAGTGGTGTTTTTGTGGTAAAGCTGCAGGTAGCAATTAATTCTGTAAAGTTCTGTTTGAGTGGTGGCTAGTGTCGCTACATGGCTCTAAAAAATGTTAACTTCGGCGGCAGATGTCATCATTCATAGGGCCATACGCACCAGTGAAGGGTAAGGTAAATATTTTCCCATAAAATGCTGCAACTGGAACTTGTAATTACTTATATCTGAATGAAATTACAGATTCAGTGTGGGATTTGCGAAGCTTGGAGCAGTAAAATATTCCTTGCCACCATGCTTAGCCGTTTGCTGATTCCTTTCACAGACGTGATGCTTCAGCTGCGAAAATTAGTCTCAACTCATAACTACTGCGCAAAATTTTATTGTGATGCTCTCTAGTCAAGTGGCCTTTCCCCTCTGGCTCAAGTGGTTGATATCCGCTAGCACCAGGATATCATAACTTGTCTTCTCCAGGTGGCTTATTCGATTTCCATCTCTACTCTTCCCTGTTTGACTACGTCCGCTGATATATTCGCTGATGCTTGAAAGTGCCAAAGCATATACCAGCAACGTTATATTGCGGTAAATGATGGATTTTCAAATTACGTGAGATGAATTATCAGTATATGGGTTGCGATGAATTATCATCAGCAAAACAAATGTGTCTCAGCTATTTGCGCAAAAAGTGACTGGACATTGTTCAACGTTGGGAACCTAAGTGAAGAACTCATCAGTAAATACGACTGGATCTACCACTTGAAAGATGCGCCAGTGGGCCTTTTTCTGTCTTTCTTTTTGTATCGCCTATGAAGTCGCTTGTGTGATTATCGTATGACTCAGCGTTCGCTGTGTGGCTTGTTGAAAATCTTCATTAAGAGTCGCTAATGAATTCATCAACCGAAAAAGTTCCCCACAGAAATTTTTTTCCCGCTTCACATCTCTTGTAAGATGGCGCCGTAATGAGCGGGTTTATCAGTGTAGCACGTATTTTATTGGTGAGCTTTCGCTAGCATAGCATAGCTTCGACAACGAGCTGCAAAAAACAAATGTATATGGCAAACTAATCATCGATATTCACTTGCATTACCATTATCATTTAAGTCTATAGTTATTTCGTTCCATTCGATATTTTACTGCAGTGATAGATATATATGTTTTTGCATATATTCATGCGAAGAGAATGGCACACGGGAGAATGTGTAAAGATTCCGACGTCATATTCATTTAAAGACGCAAGTCGTTGACGCAAAATAGTTTGCTTTAAAACAATCAGTCTGCAGCAAATAACTTCGTTAATTTATCAGCAACTTCGTTAATTATCACGTTGAATGTCCCTACCATCTCGTGGAGCATCTCGAGTGTCTTTAGCTAGTGATGTTATATAGTAAGCAGTTTTATGCAGCAAGCAAACCTTTAACTGTCTTACTCGATATTTGCTCGACAGACCAGTCATGGATTTACTTCGCTATAAAAATTGCTCTTTTTTGTGAAGAATACTGCGTGCAATAAGGCAACTGACATAAGTGAAAATAGACGATGATTTCTATGAATGTGAAATTGTGTTCATTTCCGGTTAGATTCCTTCAGCGCACGGGGGTGATGGGGCTTTAAGTCCGAGTAGCTGTAAATCTGAGCATCGCAGCTTCATTGCCTTTGCCTGAGCGACAGTCATTTCCCGGCTCGTTTTTTGTTTCCTTTCATTGTCGTGAGTCAGCAGAGACCAGCTCACCTTGAAATATTTTTTTGCTTAACGATTTACTTCACAGGGCACGTGGTAATTCTCCACTCCTCCACAATTAACTTATGTGCGAAATAACATTTATTGATCATGCATTCCATTTTATATGGAGCCTTTAAAATTTGAAATGCTCCGCAAGACGAAGAAATCTGAAAAATGTTAAGCCTCTTTAGGCACTAGAAATTAATTGCTGCAATTGTTGCTTATTGTTGTCTTCTTTGTTGTTCGACTCGATGGTAGTTGATGAATCCTTTCCGCTAACATTTCCGTCATTTATTCATCTTCAGAGCAGGTTATTAGTGATAATCCTGATGTCGAGACGCGACCTTTTGCAGTTCTTAGATGGAGTTCAATTTGTACAAATCTGTTAATGTAATATAAGTAAGTATATGCATTTGTAGCAGTTTCTGTGGAGCTGATGGCTGATCGGTTGCAAGGTGGATTTGGCAAGGACAATCATTTGGAGATTCACGTCTACTGGCTGCCTTAAATTTTGGATACGTTGGTGGCGTGTTGCGACATTTTTGCAGTAAACGTCGTCACTTTCATTCTCTATTGGGTCGAAACTGCCAGTTGTTTGATTTTTCAGCTTTTGAAGTTTCCTGCAGTAACCACGACGCTGGAATCGACCAACGTATTCGGGCTTCCCACAGCCAGCACGTCGAGCGCATCGAATATGAATGTGATGCTGGGTGGTGCGAATGGTCTCAGCGCTGCGTCGGCTGTCTCCGCGGCTACGTTGGACTCATCGGCACTCTACCAAGCACAGGCTGCTAGCATTTCACAGGTTCATTTAATTTCACTTTGCACCACAACCTCAATCAGAAGTGTATGAGCACTGAGGGTCTCGTATGTCGCAAAATTAAGCTCAAAATTTACTGAGACATAGTTCAGCTCTAAATTTCAGAGGCATCCGTCCTTCAGAAGCTCGTAAGGGAAAGCAACTAGAACTTGCTTCGAGAACCTTTTGAACACGCAGGCGATGGTTCAATTTTGCTTGTTTAGCTTCGGGATAAGACAAAGATGACAAAAAATCGCATCATTTAACTTCGTATGACGTTAAGATTTCCTCATATTTCCAATGAACGGTTTTATGGAACATATGGAACAAGATTTCCTCATATTTCCAATGAACGGTTTTATGGAACATAGCGTGAAAGCAGTCCAGGAGAAAAGATTTCAAAAACATAAGCAAATTATGGGATGCTAACTTCAGCAATATTCTTTGTCAGGACACTTTATGCATTTATCGACTTTTTGGGTGTCCTCTATGTGCTAATATTGGCTGTGGCGTTGTGTTTGTTCAGTCTTGGAAATATGCAAGCAAATAAGAAAACAGACATACAAACAAACAAACAGCGCGTTCGACCACGTGAGGGTATCCCCCGAGCTGTTGCGTAAAATGAGTGTTCAGTGGCAATCAAATAAGAATCCAGTGACTTAAATCAACACTTACACTACACTACCGCTTAACGCCATTTGGAGAGGGCGTTAAACGGGACAACTGCAAACGTAACAATTGTTGGAGCGGTTCGAGTATGTCCTTATCTTATCACCCACACCCATATGCCTCAATGACGTCGCTTCTCGGTAACGCATTGAGACGTGTGGTCGCGAACAAGTCCGAGGAAATTTGTTTCTCTAAGCATTCAGCTCCTTCCACGGGGCATTCATTACTTGTTCTGATCCCAGCTTGCGCAAAATGTCGTTAATAACGCCGCTGGCACACATAATATAGCCTTGTCTGATTTACTATTATCAGAAAGGTCCGTTTTCTTCGATGCTATACAAATCAAGGTGTAAAATTAGCATCCATTTCAAACATCCTTCGCAAAACCCTTCTTAGCATCTTCGAATGACCAACGCAATAGCAGCTAGACAATAGAAATCAAAATGATGATGAAGGGAATCAGAGAGGATATATTAGTGTTTCGTATGTGCTGATGGAGCGTACCTATATTAGTTTTATTCCTCATTATCATTTCACTATCCGCTGTTGATCTAGTTGGTGCTTATCACTGAAGAGTATGTCGTAAGCGAGTTCTTTTTTGAAAATTACTAGAAACATTGCTTCAGACCGTCTGAAAGCAGCCGTTTCCTTCAATAAAGCAAAAGCTAGGCCCTTAGATATGAGGAGCTACTAGTGCATCGTTTAAATGTCACAGATGAAGAGGAATGAAGTAACTGATATTTTCAGCGCTATCCTCTCGTTTCTTCCATAGGATTCTCATAGGCAAAGAGGTGTTGCCTGATTTTCTGTCCTTTCAATTTTCCGTTTCGAAGAGCTCTGAAGTGAATGAGTCCTACAAGAAAAGAGGGATCCGGAGGGGAGGGGAAGGTAGCTTGTCCCATGGCAGTGTCTCAATCGTTGCATTGAGGGTCGCGAAAAGAGGAAAGCCGGGTATTGTCACTGAGGTCTTCATTGCATGCTTCTTATTAGAGATGAAATCTCATGACCGCGAATTCAATACGCCCCACTCTCCATACCGTAGTAATAGGATCGCGCTAGCGAGAGCGTTCGCAAGGCAGTATGTGCCACGAGAGGAGCAGGTGTGCTGCGCTGCAGCGCTGCCTTACAGCGAGAGCGATATCCTCGACTGCGCCCAGAAGGCCGCTTTCCTCTCATTCCGCACGTTGAACATTCATCGTGTTTGACGCTAGTCGTCAACACAATCAGAGTTCTCCTGAGATAAATATTTACCGTATTACTTCCCTTATAAGCCCACTCGGTCTTGAAAGGTCTCCTTTGAATACATGCACATTTTGGAAAGTTGCAAATGCGGTTCGAAAGTGATGAAAGACTTGGAAGTGGTAATTGTGGTATCGTCGCAGTCACAGATTAGTTCAACTGGAATTCCCCTTTACATATTACGAATCCACAGTTGCTTGTTGATTTTAATCTTTGCACCAAATTATACAGTAATATTTTGTTATCGTATTGTTGGTTTTGTTGGATATCACTGAGAAATATGCAGTCAAAAAGTTGGAGGATGAAGATTTTGCCAGTGGAACGCCGTAATTAGTAAGCAAAATTTTTACTGAACGGAATGAAGAGGTCAGAAGAGAAATGAAATTTGGGATTGTATTTAAATTAAAAACTCGAATCTGTTTGTACAGAGCCAATTCCATTTGAGTGTAGCGAAGAGCGGTTGTTCATACGAATTACTCGATCTCGTCCTCATTTTTACAAATCGCAATGAACTATCTTCTTTAGAAACTTACCTCAGAGCGTTGCAGTGCAGAGATTAGCTAGCGAACATGTGCGAGAGTTCAATATTTTTTGTTTCATTCAGCAAAAAACCCATCTCTTCTAATTTTGCATCGGTCTTTCTACTCGAAATCCTTTTGGATACCGTCGAGATTCCATTGCTTTAATTTTTGTAAATTATTCTGAACAAGCCCATCTAAAAGTAATTTTTTATACGGTGATGGTAGCAATATTCATCCCAATCGGATAGTCAATAGTCGAACCGTTCAATTCTAAACGGTGATGGCAGTGACATCACTCACAGCCAGTTTCATATCCTCGATAGGTATAGATGATTTAAAGAAGACGCAGCCATCAAGTCATAATAATAACTACTAGGTAATTTGCAAGGCTAGTCAACCTGATGGTTGGGATGTAAGAGCACACATCATGCCACCTCATTGGCTCCTTCAATTTCCTCTTAAGAGCGGGCAGATAGATATGAGATGGCCATTCTGCCGCTGCACACTACGAATGTTGTCGACATGCCTTACATTTTGTACCTTGTTTATCCATCCATTTGTGATTCTTGATGCTATGTATGCTATCCCGATCCTCGGTCATCTCATTCGTGAGAGATCGATGGCTTGCCAGCCATTTCGGTAATTGCTGCTTGAGGTTGAACTCCATTGTTGGCGTCATTAATTTTACCTTCCACTGTCTTTACAATTTTGAACGGGTTCTTTTTGAATGCGGTTGGCTCAAACGATAAAGAAGAAGTGCGTTTTTGAGTTCGAGGGTTGAGAATCTTGTTTCGAAGCATGCTTCATTTATCGATTTGTTCAGCTAGTGACGGTACGAGAGCTTATCGCCTCCCATTTCAAATAGTTTGCACGCTTCTTTTCGGGGCGGTCCTTTCCAACAGCGTCAGTGTTAGATAGGTCTCTCGTTACTAACGGCGTCTTGTTTGCTTTTTAGATGCAGTGGTCACCACCATACGATATTCATCGCAATAGCCCATATGGCACTCACTTGAAATGGAACTACGTTTGTCATTGTGTTGAGTTAATAATAGAAATTCGTTGATTGACACCACTAAATGTTGGGATCGTTTTAGTCTCTCCGTGACTGTTTTTCAGCGCGCTTAATCTGTTGTTCACATTTTGCTGTGTATTGCTCAATATACCATAATATTTTTACTGAAGAGTATTTATGAATTAACAACGTCATCTAACTCACTAGCTTTTGGCATTCTGAAATTATTTCAGATGTGCCGCATATTTGAGAATTCATTCCCAACAATTTCGAATACCTCGATGCCCTGAGAAAGAAAATTTATGCTTCTTTTACCGATAAGTTGGTGTCTAGGTTGAAAGCTGTATGTCCGGCACAGAAGTGACACACCGATAGAGCAGTCCAGTTTTTGCTATTATTAAAACGCCAAATGAAATACCGAATGAATCACTCGTGGTTTATACTTGTGATATTTTACTAGAATTTTGAAGTGCACTTGCTTTTAGGGAATGACCGCACCCGACTACGCATCTGTGATGCCGACCTATTCGACTGCGCTGAACGCCTATAACCAATATCCATATCCGACAAGCAATACACTCACCAATGCCACTCTACCCTCCTATTACACGTCAAATTACATGAACCAAGCAAACCAAATTCAACAGTGTAAGTGATTCATGAATCTAACAACGTCTACTGTTGCTATATGTGCAATTTAGGCAGATGATTTGGTAAGGCCATGACTCATCGCCGCAGGTAAGACGATCATTAATTAGAGCTATTCGGATGATGTAATCAACGATAAGATCGCCCATTTAAGCAAGCTGCACAAATTGACTTCGTATCTTTAAGTGACCGCACAACGACATGTTCGAGTTGATTTCGATCTATTTAATTCATTGCTGCTGACCATATGAAAGTGGCGATTCTTCCCCAAATCTCTCGACAATCATTACTGTCAACTCATTTGTGAGTTCGAATGCGGTCAGCTTTGTTTCAAAAAACCTCAGCGTATCTTGCATATACATTCTAGGTCACAACAGTATTATTCAACTTGCAATCGAAGTGACAAATGAGAGTGAAATTGGGGGAGGGAGAGGAGTTATACTGGTTGTTCAATATGTAATGTTGAATCTGATTTAAAAAATTTGGATTTCAGCATACAACGGATTCGGTGTGACCGGTGGTATCTCACCGTTGGGCAATTCCCGAAATTCATCAGTGACCAATTCATCTACTATCGGCAGTTCGAACTCGTCTTCTGTCTCACAGATATCGCCAAACTGCCGACCTGGCAGGGTTTCCTTCAACGAGCAGACCCAAAATGAACTGGTACGCAGATAAAGCATCCTAGCCGTTTGCGCTATTCTGCCTGGTTTCGCTGTGATCTCATATAAAGCCAAGCGCAATTTTCGTGCTATGGACCTGTAGGATTCCAGTGAACTCGGATATCTTTCAATGCGCGGCCGCTACGACCACCGCTTTTTCGGTTCGTGGATGGCGAACCTCCTCAATTGCAGCAGTTGATATATCCGTGTCTAAATGATATTTGATGAGCCATGCAGGATTGTCTTAGTAGTCGTTTTCCATAAAGTGCGGAGAACCCACATTCTTGCGCATGAAAAGTCTGCAGTACTTTCGTCGCTCGTTGAAGAGCAAACTGATGAAGCTACGCGATCAGAATAATGCATGTTTCCTCCAGACGACTTTGAGAGGTTATTGGTAAATTCTGTAAATAAGGGCAAATGGAGAATTTGCAACTTGCAATAGTGATGAGAATCTCGGAGGCGCCATAAATAAATAACGGCTAGAAAAATAATCGCGAGCGCTTGAAATGGAATGGAATTGCTTTCAGTGTTCGTATTCATTGGCGTTTAGAGGCCCCACTCGGGAATTCTCTTTTTCAGGCACAAATGCGTAACTATAACGGAAAGATTGGCAACGCGAAGCCTCCGTTTTCCTACATTTCTTTGATTACGATGGCTATACAGCGATCTGAGTCACGAATGCTTACATTATCAGAGATATATCAGTTCATAATGGACAACTACGCATACTATCGACAGAATCAGCAAAGGTCAGCAGGGTCAGTGCCGTTGCTCCGATAATTTCAGCTTGCATGCTCACTCAAATTGACTGCAGCTAAAATATCTAGCGTGCATTTACAGCATCTTTTCCGCAATGCCAGCACCTTCAGTTGTGGACCAGGGCTCAGCAATCCTTTTTCTTTGCAGTGCAGAACTTTTGCTGCAACCAATGTTAATCAATTAACGAACTTCTGTCAACTTGAGCATTAGCCTATCCGTTTCTATGTACTTACAACAAGGGCATATATTCTCTCATATAATACCACTCATCTGTCTCATGTGCTAGTTCCTTCTTGTCACCACGTAAGCTTCAGCCTTTCTAATTCACTTCGTTGAGCTTACCGTTAGACCAGTCGCAGCCATTAGCGTACCTTATCGACCGAATTCAGGTGAGCGATGTTTGCGTTGTGCATCTTCTCCCCAAGCCTCATTAACTTCTACAGTACAATTGTGAGAATCATCTGCTGAAAGCTCATCAGTTTTTTCCACTTTCTGATCATTTATTAGCTTCACTGTCCTTCCCTTTCTCGTCCAAACTCGTCACTAATCCAAATTTACGCTTCACGTCTTTCATCTCTGCAGCTGATTTTGTTGTTTGAATATAGAAAAAAAACACTGCGAAGGCATTGAAAAATTAGTAAAAGAGAACTGGCGTTGCTGTTCGGCACAGTGAAGCACGTTTCTTCAATCTTCTTTCGCCAATCTGCTCTAAACTGTTAGATTACCCAGCTTTATCCCCACCCAAACAAAGTTTTATTGAAGACTAGAAGTGTTTTCTTTTCCTTTGAATTCTCTCTCGATTAAAATGTATAAATGATTTCAGGTGGCAAAATTCAATTCGACACTCGTTGAGTTTCAACGACTGCTTCGTCAAGGTTCCAAGGTTGGCTTTCATGGTGACCGCAATGCGAATATGAACTGTCGTGGTGTTGTTACAATCGCAATTCACTCAATAAGCGTTTTTTCACCACATTGTAAATGGAAAATTAGAAAATCTAAAGGATTTCGCATCGTACCATTCTGAAGTGCAATTCTTGGAGTCGATTATTTTTCGATTGTGATGCCCACATTCGAAGTTAAGATGGTTATTGAAGTGCCGCTGTTATAGAACACCCGACAAACCGGGCAAAGGCAGTTTTTGGACTTTGCATGAGGACTGCGGCAATATGTTCGAAAATGGATGCTACCTTCGGCGGCAGAAACGTTTCAAAATTGGCGATGGAAAGCCAAGAAGTCGCAAGGTTATTCTTTATTCATCTCTTTGCACTTTCATTCACTATATATTTGGAAATGCTCCGAGGTTTCATTGAGATCATCTTATGTCTTATAATGGTTAAATGCGTATGAAATATTTGTTCATGCATTAAGAGATTTCGTTGAGAAAATAATTCCCCAGTGGGTTCTAATAAAGAAGCTTTTGAAAATCACTTTTCTTTCAGAACTTCGTAACCACGATTGCTGGGAATTTGAAGGGCACTTTTTGAAGAGAATCATTTCAATATCATTGTTTTTCGCGTCATATAGTAACGGTGAATGAGTTTTGCAGCTCATTGGGCAATCGCGATCTCTCTGTTCTCAGTGTTAACGCTGAACTGGTCTAAGCAGTTCCATTTGCCTTGAACAGTTTCTATCTCTACATTTCAAAAAAAAGTTCCAAAATTACGTGAAAACGTGACAAAAGAAGTCTTTTCCAGAATGGCCATAGTACTCGTACAAGCGTCGTCAAAGAGGAGCATGATACCGAGTTCATGGAACAGAAAGCAACGAGCAATAATGAAGTGAAAGTGTCGCTACCCACTCAGCAGCAACCCACTAGCACTTGTTCACCCACCAGCGAGGTATGTGCCGTTCTTTATGCACGCTCTTTAATGCCTTACTTTTATTTAATGCTTCTTGTGATGCGTCAGGCATGCCCTTAACTATATCTGATATTTTGTAAATGGCTTTACTTGAGCATAAAAGTTGCTAACGTCTCATCGGATGTTTCATATTTGTTGTAGCGCCATTATACGTCATGTTATTAGTGAACAAAAGAGGCGGCTTCTTTTGCACAGTTGCAATGTTTGTGTGGTTGCCTTCAACTGCTGTCTGTCGATTGATCCTACAGAAACACCCTCAGTGTGTTGCTATTGTTTTGCTGTGAAGTGCAGTCTCAGATGACAATGAGTTGAATGAGAAACGAGTGAAGCGAAACGGTATAAAGTGTATAGACACTCAAATGCTACAGTATGAATGTCTCTTCTTACATAATTCATTTAAGCCGAAACGAACGTTCCTCTTCACAGTGCATAACACACAGAAGAGAATTCAACTCGTAGTGGTGACCATGCAATTACTGCTAATAATGCACTATTAATTCATTTATATATTGTCGTCATCGAGAAGCAGAATAAACTTGAGCCGTCACAAAAAAATGCAATTGCGAACGGCTCCAACCGAACAGAATTGCAGTCAGAAAATGGAGGAACAACAGCCGATCAATCCGCCATCCAACGGCAACAACAGCAGCAACAATCGGCGTTACAAGGTGTCAGCAGCAGTGAGCACAATCAAAGTATGCAGTCGATGCAGCATCTTTCAACCACTTCCTCCCTGTCAACCGTTGTGTCAAGCAGCCAACCAACAAGCGTCATCTCTGCAGTTGGTTCCGTGCCGGTATGTGCAGCTATTTTGCATATCCTTTGTCAGCTAGAGCTAGCATCAGCGATTAAACGACTCAAGAATCAAGTTTGCCAGGCGTTCGAAATATGTATCATCGTCTCGTTTTTCTCCTCTTAAAAAACATGTGCATGACTGCATAATTTCATGCTTACGTCTCAGCAGCGTTTCAAATAACGACCTCAGGTTTATTCAAAGTCATATTTCCTACTTTAGATGAATCCCTATGCAAGTCAGTATTCGTCATTTGGTCTCTACTCGAATAGCGCAATGCCCGGTGTGACAGATCTCTCACAGACGACGTTACCTGCTCTAACGCCAAGTGCTTTTCGAATCGGAAACCTCATCGACAACTACAGTGTCTACAATAATATGTATGCTGCACAACCATCCGCAACGCTCAGCGATTACCCCTATCAACAAACTTTGTACAGGTTTCTACTGTTATCTCCTTCGGTCTGAAACTCCAAGTGGTGGACTATGCGCAACCAATAAAACCATACTTGTTTCCCCTTCATGATTCATTATATTGAGTGATTTCGCCTTCCCCTACTTGAATAGAATATTTTCACTCGTGTTTAGACGCACTCTAACTCTTAGGTGAAACTTTCGATTAGAGTCACACCACAAACTTTCCGACCTTTGTCTTCTTCTGCTGAAGGATAAATGAATGATGACGTTTTCTGGAGACCCATCATTTTCGAATTTGTGATGGATCATGCGATTTACTCGACTTTGATATCGCGCGCTTCAAGCATTATTCACGAGAGGATTCCACGTTTGCTTTAACATTCAGGAGTGTTGGAGTATGGTCCTAGGATCGGATAATAACATTCCTCCAGTGAATTTGAAACTTCAGAATTCAATTCTCTTTCAGTTCAAGCAATCCGAACTCCCTGCCAAATTTGTGATCGTTACGAGGTATTGAACGATGTCGCCACGCTTTTTTTCTCTTCGTGCATTCGAAGTGGGTCTCGTTCGAGCGATTCCAAGTATCGTCGCGCAAGTGATTAGAGCTGACCCCACAGACGGTGGATATTTCACTCGCCATCGTTAAACAAATAACAGCTCTGAAGTATATCAATGTTCGTTTTTTGCTGGACTTTCGGTTTACGTTTATCTTGTATGGAGGAGCACACTTCTCACATCGTTCCCATTGTGGATGAGAGATGTTTCATTTACTCGCAGCCATCCATATCCCTCTGCTACCTAATCAGAACAGTGAACATCCAACAAACGGCGTTGAGCTATGATGGCCTGCTCATAAACAGCGCCTCATTTCATCTTTTTGTATATTCCCATATGCAAATTTTATGAGCCAGTATACTCCTCTATCCGAAAACGAATTGTTAGTGAAATCAATAATCGCGTAAATGATTAAGCTATTGTATATCGTCGCATGCATATTCAAGTGCCAATATTTTGTGTGTCTCAGCATTGCCACTGTCGGATTCGAGAAGAATACAGCAGAAGTTTTGCGTTTGCTTTACTCCAGAGTTCTTGAGGCATTACTCTTTAAATGGAGCGACATATGCTCTTTCCTCTCGGAATTTTCATCTTCAGCTCGATATGAAAATAAATGTCTCGAAAATAACTTTTACTTTGCTTTTGGAATTTTGGGGGCAATCAACTTGCAAGGAATATTGATGGCTGCGATTTGTTTTGCAAACCATATTTCATCCTCACCTTTACTGAATGCTCTAGAGCACATACTTCTGAGACATCAGAGAAGTTCGCACTAATAGATTTGCATATTTTGCATTTGAGAGGCAGCTTCTTGAAAGCTTCCTCCAACTGATTCTAGCAACTATCAACAAGTTAGTTCATATGAAAATGCGGTTTACTTTCATTTATGTAGTGTTCCGTTTAGTTGCCGCGATTGGAAAAGAGACTGTCGCATTAATTATGATGGACTTCCTTATCTCCACACTTTTTCGAACGAAGATTGGAAAAGTGGAATTTTGCATGTTGACAAACTGGTTGACCTCTTTACAGAACTGGTTATGCTTCCATAAAGCTTTTTTTGAGTTGTCATATGGCGAATCCAGAGTACTCTATTAAAATTGCCATGGAATGGATAAGTAGACACTTCCAAAAGCAGATAACTTGTTTGTGGATGTTATATATTTACGGATGAAAAAAGAAAACTTCTTAGCTAATATTTTGATCACATGCTGCCTTAATCGTATTGTGCAATGCTGTCTTTGTGTGTTCATCTATCTCAGCTCTCGCGAACTTTTCGTGTTCCATTTTTCCCGATCGAAGCTGCTCATTCAACTCGTAATCCTTCGTGTTTGTAGTCGTTTCTGCTTTATTCTCTATACCCTCGTTCGTTTGAATTCTCTCTCGAATTGTGCTCCGTGTCTCTTCCACTCCACTCAACGGATGTTAAAGGCATCTGTTGCACAAACTAACGGGGAGAGAGGTACAACACTTTGATATCAGCGCTGATATTTTATCAAGCCTTCATCTGGTGATTCATGGAATCCATAAGCGCATGTAATCAGCCGATAACACAGGTCACACTGGACAATTTCAACCGACCGTTTGGCCTCATACTCATCCCTTATTCCGTCAGCGTTTCCCTCCTCGCTCTCCCTAAGTGAATCGTTTCCGTAGTGCAGGAGTCGGTTACATTGTGAAAGTTATTTTTGTACTGTGCAGTACCTCACATGAAAGAGCGGCGGTCATCGCTTGTATAAACGAATTTGTTTAATTAAATTGAATGTTCTAGAGAGCAGAGAGCGAGAAGAATGTAGCAGACGACGATTTCAGGTGATGAGCTCCATTTTGGAAGGTGATACAATGTTAGTCTCTTGCAGTGTTGTGAATATGTGTTGATAAGTGCATATTATAGAAGGTTTATTTGCACACTCATTTCAAAGGCTCTACTCCCAGCTTAAACGCTTGAAGTGAATACTGAACTTTTCACAAGAAACATCCATTTCCTCGTTAATTTTCGTGGAAATTGCTTCGTTTAGTGCAATAAAGCTTTCGTACATTATTGTTATATATGATCATTCGAAGCATTCACCGTCCCATTGGTTTGTCCCTTCGTATAAGTTTTTATCGCTCTTCAAATAAATAAAATGAGTGGTTAAGTGAATATATTGTATGCAATAAAGGAACAGCTCCCTTCGAAAAGTGTACGATCTCAAAATGCTGTATCGTTGTTGATGACTGAAGATTCCTCTCACGTTGGAATCACAAATCGTTTATGTCACTCTGATTTCTCATATGTGCGGTTCTGACCGATCGCAGACATCGACATCACGCAAAATATAGCTTGGATGAGATGCTCGTCACTGACGTAACCAGGATGGCGAATGACATCTATGTGTGCTGCGCACCTATCAGGCAGAAACTCCGCTCGATCAGAAAATGAGAAAACTTTTACTGCGATCCTTTAAGAGGGCGAAATTTTGATAAAAGGTATCTGCCTGTCGTTACATACAATGTATTTGAAGGCACTACTCGCTGCCTCACGCCATAGAGACAGTAAGTCGGGATGAGGTGATGTTTGAGTGGGAAGTCAAGTTTCGTCTCCGGTTGGTGCAGCATGACAAGTTGTCTCGCTGTCGGTATTCGGAAGGAAGCATTAATGAAGTTGTTGTGTCGAGTTGCGTTTCAATGGGGCGGCAACGTTGTGTGTTGCGTGGTTTATTCTCGGTGAAGTGCTCGTTGCGGTGCAGGTTCGGTGGTATGTGAATGCTGAAGCATGTTGTGTTCATTAGTCGACCCTCTCGACTAGCCGACCCACTTCCTTCTCTTCTCCTTGGCCGATGAATGCCGCTCGGCTGTGGAAGAATGCCCGAACACGTCACGATGAGCCATTGAGATTTCATTAAAGCAATACACCAAGCAAACCGGAACATCCCAAAAGTGGAATATAAAGACTCTACATTGCAATGATCTTTGAGCTCACAGTGGAATGCAGCATGGAAACCACTGAAAGCCTGACCATTCTGAATAACAAATAACTTAGGTGGAAAAGAAGTAAAGAGCGAGTATTTTTTGTTTTGAGAAATGGAGTCTAATGTTTTAAAGCATATTTCGCCGCCTCTTTTATAGTTCATAGCGTCCATTGTAACGTTCTTTTAACATACTTTCACCTTCTTTGTTAAATTTTGCTCACCAATTTCGACCAGTTTCAAGTAATATGCGACCATTTATTCGCTGAGAAGTCCGTTTTCAATCTTCCAAATTGATAGCACCAAAACGAATAACTCCTTTCCAAATTTGGAGTGATGCGGATGGAACAGTAGCACTGAAGCAGTGAGAATAGTCGCCCTCACTGCCTCAGCACCAATTATATGCATTGCGAAATGTTCCAAATTTGAATGGAACAATCAATCGCACGTTACAATAGGGACTTCAGCAAAAACGCTGAAAAGCCGCCAAATTATTTTTCCCACTCCTCAAAACAGGTATTGTTTCAGCGGATTTGGCAAAAAGAGATAAAAGTCTGCGGATTTTAGGTGTTGAAAGAACTGGTGAAGGACGACTCAGAGAATGACAGTTCAAGAACGCAGTTAGAGTGTTGCGAGATAAGAGGGCCCACTGATAGCACTCCAACATTCAAGAAAAGACGATTCAAATAAGTAGTGGAGATGACCATTTCCATGCATTTCCTAATGATTTCATTAAGTTGAACATTGCGCTTTCGAAATTTATATCAAAAAGAGGTTAGCAAGCAGGTAGTTCAAGCGAATATCGCATTTTTAAGCACCATTACCTTATTTATCTTGAAAACCGAACGAAGAAAACAAAATACTCAGAAAGGATGGTTACTCTTCGTAAGAGATGTGCGAACTGCTAGGTCTTCATTCATGGAAGATGTGCGAACTCGTGCTGAACAAGCAATTAAGCACTGCTGTTCTCTACGAATCTAAGTTTTATTTTCGTATTTGTTGCTGTCCAGAAACACATACACACATGAAGGAGAGCAAGAGGATTAGTGCGGTGTATGTGCGTACTGCGGTATGGATGAAATGTGCGTGATTGCCGTTGGCTGGCGCTCTCGCCCCTATATGAATAGCCTTGAGGCATAGAGCATCCAATAAGAGTGCTATGCTGGCTGTTTTCAAGCACACGTTTTGCATCACTGATCACCGTTGAGTTAAAAGCAATTTCATAGATGCTTTCGTCGGTTCCCTCCTTTTGAGTGCATACATAAATCCGTCGTGATGATCCCCAGTTGCAAACCATGAAAATTTGTATAAGTCGAAACATCTTCACAACGAGAACCACACGTTCTTTGGACTGATGATGCAAGTTGTTCGATGCTCAATGGGCACCCATCCTTGCAACCAACTTCCTTGTTGGGCTAAAATATACAGCTGACTGCGAATTAGTGACTTATGTGCCTTTTGCCATCGACCCGCTTTTTCAAGTGATATCTTTTGAGGTAGCCATCATATAGATTCCAATGTTGGTCTATGAGAGTGGATATATCCTTTACTAGATAATGCATGACCGATAGATTTCCCTTCGTTTATGGATGCAAAGCAAGCCAATTTGTATGCTCTGTTGCATCATACAGTCGTCTAGGTCAAAGTTCGTCAAAGGAGGAAGTGAATAGAGTTGCGGCCGGAAAGTTAATTTGTATGTGCGTGTGAGGAATGGGTGAGTATATATGGCGCATTCGAGAGGACACCAATGAGTGCACAATAGAAGGGCACTTGTGGAGGCATGCAACATTGAGTGCGAAAACATCGTCAACGGGTGGTCGAGTTCAATATGCCGACCTCTTGTTCAACGTCTTCTACCATGCCAAATCTACGTTACTTTCGAATAATGTGGCCCGAAAAGATCATATGTTATGAAATCGTTTAATGCGGCGACGACTGCGCTAATGGAATTTGTGCGAATAATGACCGAGCGTTCAATGCTCTAAAGGTGGGTAATACTAGAGAGGATGGTGCAGCGATATTAAATGGAGTTGTATTTGAGGCAATAAGGAAATGAATACTGCCACCTAACGGACTGATTCATTGAAACGTTGTGTGCATTTTGGGCATAATTAATAAAACTTTATTCACAAATAGCGATTTCATTGAGTGCAATAACGAAATGTTGCATAACAGTTTCGCAGAATGCTATAAAGACAAGTGAAGCGCATATCAACTCGTCGAGAAATTAAGTGAAATTAAGAAGCGCGAAGATATTTTACAACGTAGTTCAGCAATGGCAATAAGAAACGTCGAACATCAACAACCAATCAAACAGAAGGCATAACGCATGAAATTCACTTTTGGATGGCTTTTGTGTGATTTGTTCTTTGTTGAATTAGGGCATGATTTATACGCGAATCACTGAGAAGTGAGTAGGAGTTGAACGAAATGATGAACAGCAAAAATATTTCATACTACTCGAATCGATTTTGTTAAAAATGCATCGATATAAGCATGTGCCAATGAACCATTCAACTCAATGATGCAACAGTCCGATCGACACATTCCTATATATAAACATAAATTTCCCTTTTATGGCATGTGAAATGTCTTTTGAGGCAAGAAACCCCTTCTCAAACACACACTTCAGATAATAGCACATCGAATAAAACAGGCAACGGGAGAACCAACTCATACAACGGAACAGATGTCGATATGGCTGAATTGTGTTGGCAAAAAGACAACGTTCTGAGTCAATCGTGGAACATCAGCAAAAATAATAAACATGGCGGATTTTCCGTTATTCAACAGTTGCTGTGATGAGTTATTCGCAATTGACCGCAGCGATTCTGATTGCCTCATCAAATGAGAATGCAGCAGCAATAACATTTGAAATTACTTCTCGACGCTTCCGCTTAAGGATTTCATATAGATGGCCAAATTGTTTTCAGAAGTATTAATTATCCAATCCTCCCCACTGCAGAAATAAGAAACAATATTCCCCTATTCCCCCCCCCCCCCCCCCCCCCCCCCTCACACTCAAAACAATACCCTTTGCAACAACAGCGACCGGACCAGCTGACTTCTTTAAGAATACACGTTTAACAAAAGTTACATAGGCAAAATAGCAGCATCGAATGGATGGCAAACAAAAGGAACGGAAGAGAATGTAAGCGTAAAATTTCGATAGGATATTTCGATATAAACGCATAATTTTGCAGCGTTAAAACGGTGAATCTTGCTAATTGATGGACGAATTAGAAGAACAAAAAGGTTGCGAAGTATATCTTTGGGATGATTCAAGGAAATCATCGACATCGTCACATTTGCAAACGAAGACGGTATTATCTAAATACCGTCCACTTTATATAATCCACAAAGAAATCTTTCGAAAATGACAAAAAAGATGGTTTATTATGTGGTTGGATTTGTAAATGAAACGACTACACCAGATATGAGACTCAGGCAATGCCTAGTAGGATCGATGCGGTAGATCGATAACAGGTAAGACACGCCTATACCAATCACAGGTTAAAAATTCTCAAAACTGAACACAGTAATCAGCACTCGTTATTAGAACATGTCGCTTCGGACAAACTATTCATGACTGCCATAAAAATTTCCGACATTCTAAAGGGGAAGGGGGAAGGTGGTCAAAAGAGCACAGCTGCTGGGAAGGTAGATACGAAACCCGTCGAGAGAGAAGGCACAACTATGGTCGCAAATGAACTGTGAAACGATAAGAGTGCACAGTTCTCTTAGCATATATAGGCGCACAACTGTTTATCTTTTATTGTTTTCTATGTTTATATGACAAATATTAGAAGAAGCACTTGTAGTAGCGAAATATATCAATATTTGTGGTATTCTGCACAAATGTTTGAACTGCTGCGCATACTTAGCTGCAACAGTGACATTACGAGCGCGCAATTATACCCTTCGTTCATATGCAAAACACATGTCCCTTTACGACCTAAATTTAAATAAATCCTCAGACATTCATAAGCACGGCACGACGCCACACCAAATTTCTCAACAAAAAAGAAACCCACCATACTCAATGAGCCAACGATCGTTCGTCTGCAGTAGAAAATCCGTTGAAGTCATTGACCATCTCACTATGTTTCGCACGAGATTTATTTATCTCATTTGTTTCCATACTCGGCCACTCGTCTATCTATTTATTTGCACATTCAATTCGAGTTCACACTGTCGGATCCTCGCAATTGCTAATATCTGCCTCCCATTTCCTTGTACCTATCACTTCTAAAGAGTTGCCACTGGCCTTTATATAGGCGCAGTAGATGAGTATTTCTGTCGTTGTGATAACTATATTTCCTCAAACGAATGGTCAGTGGCAACAATAAGTTTCATTCGAGATCTCATCAACAAATATTTTCACCAGTTCTTGTTATTTAACAGATGGTTATGCGAAACTCAACCCACTGCGATTGCTATTACTTCCTCCAACGCAGTGAGCGATATTCACTCGCTGGGAGTGTTTACTCTTCACCGACTCACTGAGACCAAGGCTGCGATCCGGTTGGTGGGCGACAATTCAGATGAAAGAAGGCTAGAAGCTGTCGAGAATGTCGCTGCCAGTAAACTCAGCACTTGCACCTTTCACAATACTCTCAACGCGTACCGTATCCCTGTACGTCGTGCTGCGAGGCACAATGCATTCAATTGACGCAGTGTAAAAACGAATCGCACAAATCGCGCTTAGTCAGCTCGTTTTGCTTCCTCCTGCTCGCACTCTTTCCCTCCCTCTCTCAAACATACATACAGCTGATTCTCTCTTTTCCTGCATCGTTAGCAAGGCAGAAAATCTAGCTGGTTTAGTCTAGGCGAAGCGATCGGGTGATATTGCCGCTCGCCTGCAAGCTGCCATCTTCTTTGCTGTCGTCGTTCGTCGAGTGACTCAAACGACGATAGTCAGCACTTACCGCACAGCTCGGGAAAAGTAAATAAACGCGAAACAAGCAAGACCCATTCACAACGACTACGTTTCTCGATGACAACCCTCAACCAAAAGTCACTCCATCTGATGAACGCATTTTAAGGAAGGGAGGGGAGGGGTGCGTGACTTTTTATTCGCGCAGCAGAAACTTTGAGGCGCTTTTTAATTCGGAGAAGAGCCAGGATCGCAACGGTTCAAAAGATGTACTCAACAAAATTGACTCGAACACTGGATCAGCAGAGACCTTTAGGCCAAAGTTACTTGAAGATTTTATGAAATTTCACTGAGAAGGCAGAGGAGGTTATTGAATCGAGTTATGTTCTTCCCTAGTTTTGACAGGATGTGTAAGAAACATAAATTGTTTCAGATGGACCAAAACAGGCTATTTCTCGATTTCCATAACGGAGGGAGCAAGGAACAATAACTTCTCACGGTAAAATTTTGGACAGGGGTATTCAAATAAAAAAGTTCGCGAAGGAGGAGAATTCCCTAACCGATTTGTGGTTTTAAATCCCTAACCACGCGTCCTGGTGCATCAGCCAGCGACATGTGAGATCGATTCTAAAGACCTGTCTGGTGGAAACATAGCAGTGGACAGCTAATTTATTTAATTTACTTCAGCTGATTTATTCGAAGGTTCAACATCCTTGCAAAAGAGTGGGATCTCAGTAAAATCTCAGAAGTGAATAGACTGAACAAGCCCATTATGTCATAACTTGCATCTCAACTAAACGTTATACTTGTCAGACGACTTAAGAGAATTTAAAAAATAACTAAGAAGTCTTTGCATGCATCTTCACGAGATCTTTATAGAGAGTGTGTGAATATGCAAATAAGGCACAAATTTGAGGCTTGCACTGCTATCAGACATTGGCTTACTGCTATTAGATTCTAAAGAAAATGACGAAAACATCGTGTAGCATTAATGACCACAAAATCTAGCTGACATCCAAAATTACAGTGTTTTGTTAACGACACAATAGTTGAGGCAACTCAAACATTCCAGCATTTCCATCGAAAAAGCGTCACATCATTGCACGCGTCGAGAACCGTTTACTGAGAGGTGCTTGAGGTCAAACAATGGAAAGTGCAAATATTTGCGATCTTTTGACCGCTGAACTCTCTCGACATTCACCCACTCCCACACCTCCTTTATCGCTTCCCACGCTAGCACCATTGCCATCGACATCTCCGCAGTAAGTAAATGCATATAACAGTGAGAAATTGATATTGCATGATTTCCTAACTATTAGTGAAGAACCTACAAACTTGTAGACAGCGTGGGATGGTCTCAAAAAGCATCAATAAATCCTCTTCATTCTGAACTAAACATTTTCCAAGTCTCATCACAACAAAATGGTAGAGAAATAGTTATGGATGGCACTGTAACTTATGCTCCATCTAATGCGGCGCAACCTCTCAAAATTAAATTCGCAGGAAATGGAAGTGTGATGCTTGTTGCCGAATGGTTCGACGTAATGCCTCTTACAAGAAACAAGATTAACTGCCTTCTGATCAGAATATCTTCGCAAGCAAAGAAAATATCAGGTGAGGATAAAGCTACATGAATCTGAAACTTAACTAATTTTGCATTTTACTTCGTGAGAAGGCAATGATCGAATAATGCATTCCACAAGTTTGAGGAAGGGAAGTGCTTAAAAATCGAACATAGCACCAACTGCCTTTGGTGAAAGCGCGCTCTTTGAAATTCTAATGACCTTCATTACCTTCATCTGCACCGCAGAAAATGCCGAAGTGTTCCGAGCGGACAGCCATGACCTCATATCAATTCCCGAGAAGAGAGGAGGAGGAAGGACCGGAATTCTCCTATTCAAGCGGGGCCTTCTATTTATGGGAGTTCTCTAATTTAAGAGGGACCGCATGATTTCACGGATTATAGGTCACGATTTCCTGTTCAAAGAGGCTTTGGATTTCTCGCTTCTTGGTGCCGGAAATTCAAGGAAAACACGACGATTTCGTTCCATCCGATGCTACTAGCGCCTTCATAATGAACTACAAGTTTGATTCCAGTTACGCAATGAAATCGAAAGCGAATGCGACAACTGTGCTAATATGTAAGTAGAATCAAAGATGGCAACATCTCAACATACATCCGAAGCACATCGATTCTTTTCCAGTGACGCTGTATTCATGTGAAAAGATTACTGAAGATGTATGTTCCTTTGCATTTTTCACTACACCTCTGAACAACAAACGAAATGGATTCCAGTAACACTAATATCCACTTACGTAACCGCTTCATATATACGCGTAAAAGCCCAAAAAATAGCTTGTGACGGTTGCTCATTCGGAGGATTAGGGAAAGATAGGGAGGTGAGATCGATATCTTTTCTTCATGCCTTCACTAGGGATCGCCACCACTCACTGTGGATGTAGTGCAAACCTAGTGGTATCTGGAGTGGCCGAACCAAAATAAAATTTCTCTGAAGGATGAAATAATGCGCGATAACAATTTAAAAGGCTCATAACAGAAAGCATCGTCTAGCAGCTTGATTGTGACAGACTCCCACTGAAAAACGAACCGTTGTGAAGTACTTCTGATAAAAGCACTTCATATCCAATTGTCATATGTGCGTCATGTTCCACACTTTACCCGCTCGATTTCAAAAAGAGACAGCATGAGTACAGCTACGAAAATCGTCGAAGAGGACAGCGGAAGAAATTAACTCGACTGCGCCGCTTGCAGTTTTCGCCGCAACACAACGATAAGCCGATGTTGCCTGAAACAGAAAATTTCAGTTGACACATTATTTTGAAGCTTCCTTGCGAAATTGTTAGCACTAGATATTCAGACATCTCAGTGAGGGGAGAAAATTGAGCGGAAATGTAAAGTTTTAAATGGAAAGAGGATTCCACGAATAAACGCGACATTCCAGGCATAAATATGAAATTGCAACAATATAGTGGATAGTCAGCAATTTATCAGCTCAGAACAACATAAAACTGCTTGCAAATTCACTGAAACTGGAAGAACTCTTTTGTCAACCACGTTTGTATCACTATGGCTAGATTATTCCTTGGTGGAAGATTGTCTGTCCCTTCAACAAGACAAGACATCCTGTTGAAATAGCGGTCGCATAATATAAAGGAGCCGCTTCTTGCGGAAAGAGGCTTAACAGTGAATTTCGCTCTAAAATCTTTCATTTCCGACTGAATCCGATTCCATCACACAAGAAAGACCAACCTTGGCTTACAGTTCAGCACGCAAATGCTCAGTATCATTCAAGTGATCAGTAGCAGCGAGTGTGTTCAATGTTTTCATCAAAAACGCAAACAGTTGTTCGCTTTCAACGAACCTCCACCTCATTAAAACCAACTAGATATTGGCGGTGGTATAATATCGCCAAGCGTGACGAAGTCTAGAGCGCACATCGAGCTCAATGAGTCTTAAAACCGTTGCCCAAGACGGCTATCATTAGTTGAGCGGATGCACGAAAAGTTCGTGCTAAAAATGTGGTCTTCGCTCTATCTATGAATGCCAAGTGTTCAAACTCGATATCAGCTTCAATAATTTGGGTGACTGAAAACAAAGCAGCCGAACAGATGCGTTTGGTTTACACGGAATAGCACCCCTTGTCTTGTGAGTTACATGTGGAATAAAAGGCAATTGGAAGTTTATTCCAAAGCCAAGGATACTGTAAGAGGTTATCCGGTCATGACACTAAACTTGAAGCAATTCAATTACACTCATCAAATTGAACGCCTCATTAAATACGGTATCGAGCGTCGATGAATCAGCAAATTTGCTTTGTTCCCATAAACTGCTGCAGATGATTGCTGCTGTCACAGATGGCATTTGACGTATTGTTCACCTGGCAATATAACAGGATGTAAGGTGTGCGATGCGGATACTGTACCCAGTGAACGGTAATGGTACAGTACACTGAAACACTGAAGCACCAATAAGAGCACTAATCCGATCGTCTTTCAATACGATCATAATTTGCGCCAACGTCCATTAAGGTGCTTTGAATCGCGCCGCTCAACAAAGAGACGTCATAAAATGCGCGCGCGAAAGCACATGCAAAAAGCGTTAAACGTCGCCGAGCAGGGGCCCGAAAATGTATTGCAAAAGCGATCCGATCACAAGGCGGGGGACACGAATCACCCGATAACGACCCATGAACTTAACAAGCACTCGATATGGAGCCATTAACAGGAGATTCAGTCAGGCATATGAGTGATCCCGGGAAGGAAGAAAACATGGCTCACGACTTTGAGCAAACAATATGCAAGGCAGCCTGGCTGATGAAAGGATAAAATTACAAGCAGAGACATAATGAGCAAAGATGATGAAACGATTGTTTGAAAAGAGATAAACAAACTACAGCACAAAAGTACCACAGCGAATGCATATGCGTATGTGCATAGTACAAAGAATTACAGCTTGTCGAAAGGACTGTCTTAGAAAGCAAGAAAATATAGTGTTTTGAGAGTGAAAGCGTATGAAAAAAATTCGTTGCCTGAGGATGTTATATTCGATCTGAGACAACGTTCCTTAGCCAAGTTGTCCGCCCATCTGAGCAAGCTCAAGAGATTGCACCAACCTTGACAGCTATTAACGAAACCGGAAATTTGAAGACATTGAGGAAATCTACAAGCACCATGAAAGAGTTTGAGACAGTGAGCGACAAGTATTGCAAAGTGCGATGAGAGCGCATGCAAGCATCAAAGCGTGCCGCTGCATGATGGTACCTTTGCCCATTCGCCGAAAGTAGCTATCCTGTGGCGAGCACACGATCTCAAACCCTAGCAAAAAAGTAACAACCCCCAGGTGCACTACTTCAACGATGACCGATGGCTGAGAAAGGCCACCGGAGCATACCGAAACTTCTTTAAGATGGAATGAAAGTGGAGCCGAAATGAAACGATATGCAGAAGTAATCAAAATTGGTCAACATGAATATATCAGATAAGAAATATGACTTCAGTATCAGGGAATAATTGATTAAAATGACGATATTTTGCGGAACAAAAAACGACGAAGGGGGATGGGGGTAGGAGGATCGGAAACGGCACAAAAAAACATGGCACTCACTGTTACATCATCAGAATAGACAATCTGTGCCTAACCAGCTTATCATATCAGCCACTTTCATTAACCACCAAAAAAGCACAAAACAAGAATATGCGTTAAATGTCTCGTGAATAGGTAGGTTCCCAGTGCCTTCAATTCCTTCCGATGCCCCTTCTCCCTCTTAAAAGTTCGAGCTAACTAGTGGCGGCTACAGCCATTAAATTTGGTTCCCGAACTAAATCTGACAAACAGACAGACCGACAGAGAAGAACAAATCTTGCAAACTTGCGTCACGGCACGAAAATACAGCACAGATAAGGTCAAGTGAGCATTTTTGCAGCTAAACAATGGACGCATTACGACGATCATGAGTTATTGCGCGTTTCAATGCGCTTTGCTATTCTCGGCAGGCATACGATGGATAGATATAAGGAATGCGGCAATAGATCTCTGGTCCTTACAGATACAAAACTTTGCAACATCAAGCAAGGGGATTTACGTGAAGGAAATGCCATGAAAAATACTGGGAATTAGACGAGGATAAAGAAATTGAGAGGAGGTAGGCGAAGAAGGGAATATGTCCTGATGGTGATATAAGACGCCCAAACTTCGAGGAAAATGATGCGGCACTTGGACTTCTGATCTCGAAATTATCAATTTCCGAATCTTACAGTCAACTTTTGAGGGGCTTTCCCTTAAATTTGGCAAGCTACAACGAAAGCATATTTGCTTTCAGATGCGTGAATAAATCTTTATTTATTAGTTTTAAAAGGAAAAGAGGTGGATTTATCGTGAAAACAGGCTTGCTGAGATGAGCAGCAGGTAAAAATTGAGGGAGGTATCAATATAGCGGGAACATCACTGCTAACAATAAATAATAAAGATTGAATACAGGTTGAACAGCGTGAAGTGGTAGTGGGAATGGGAACCATGAACGGAGAAAGATGTTTACCGGTAGCGGTAGCCATTTGGGGTGCGCTTAGCGAAAACTTTTCTATCTGCTTAGGTTGCGCATTAAAGGGATTCCGAAATGCGCAGCCCTGGAAGACGGATAAATACCTTTTGCATACATTCTTTACGGAGTTTGCATGCAAGAAACACAAAACTAATAGCGAATCAGGGATGCAACTCCGATTACATAATTTGGGGTGCCTGTCACTCTTTGATTTCATTAGCCGTTGCTCTCATTTTACGAAATCCAGTACATAATACTCATCATTCGAAAAATTAATGCTAAAAACGTTTCGAAATGTCATTTCCTGTCGGCCCTTCAAGCAAACAACATTGGTGATCAACCTTCGGATTTAATATGCAATCCAGATAGATTGAACACAGCGTTTGACTGGTGCAATAAAAAATAAACTTCGCAACTGTTCAATACATGGACGGCAACTATCACCGCGACCTTGGTTCTCATACTTTGTTGAAATATATCATTTATTCGTTTGAAATTGCGAAAGCCATGCCATCTTGCTACACTTAAACTTCCTCAAATTTCTTCCCACCTGTTCATAATACCACACCCTGACTACCTTCTCGCCAGACATCAAGTAAACGTCGACAATTCACATAATAAAACTTCAGGTCACCTTCCGAAAGAGTTTCAAAACGGAAGTGAAGCCTTTACCTGGGCGCACTGCGATAAACCGAAGAGTTGCAAGCTTCTAAACAAAGCGATGGCAGAATATGCCGTATTTGCACATGGTTCTCGCTGAGGTCAGCGGTGCAATAAATCTGCGAAAAGGTTATGCAGCTTCTCGGTCATTCGTTCAGGTTCACGTTCTAACGGCTGCCGCTCTCAAAAGAGCGTTACCGTAATAAGTCGACTATAAAAACACCCTAACCCTAACAGCTTAGCACTCAAAAGCAAATCTCTTTCACGAAGAGCTGCAGAAGCACCTTTGACATGGCTGTACCGAAAAGACAGTTGGAAAAGTGACGCAACGACAGAGATCTTTCATTGCACCAACTTACTATATTGCTGCAAATTTGGCCTCATACAAACTTTGAGAACGACATGAAGATTCCCACGACGATACCTCAAAGTTCCCCTGCCATCGTACCTCCTTGATACGTGCTATACCAAACAAAGTGCTATTAAAGGCTTGATGTCAACACCAATTAGCATCATGGAGCGTTTCTGTGCGAATGAAGATTAGTGGTAAATGTTTAAAATGACGTTACAAAATATACATTGTTTGCGTTGTTCGAGGGCTCTAAATCGACGTTTTGGAATGACCAACAGCATAAAGCTGTGCTGAATACTTTCATAAAACATCAAGTGATAGACAGTAACAAGCAAGAAAATAGGACTGACGCATGAGCACAGCAGCCATGAGGAAGCTGGTCTGAGCCCTGCATGACGAATGCTTGCAAAGAGTCCATTAAGCTCAAGACTGAAGTATGTGCAGACACTTGCGCTCTTTCTCCCCATACTACTTGCTATTTACTAGCGTTCATTCTTCGCTGGACGCTATCTGAACAGTACTGTGAAAGAGGTATTTGAACCCATTCAGTATGCACCCCATATGAGCGTCAGTGAAGCTCTGCCATAGCAGGATCGATAACGCGATATTTTTCTCATGAAACGCGATATGCGCGTATTTGAGCCCAATCCCGAGCATCCAAGTCGCATCGGTTGATGTCGTATGTCGTGTAGGGGACGAATAACAGAACCGACTCGCGTCATCTATGGCATCCACGAGATTGGCATTCATACATTTCATCAACACAGGCTAACAACATTCATTCAATCACTTAACAGCTCATAATGCTTGCAAATAATTGAATTCTATTGCAATTGCTAAACCTTCTTTCTATATGCTCGTGCCGACTTTACATTCTTTATCGCTTTTGCGCTTTGCAAACTTGAAGAAAAAAGAAAAAAATTTGCACAACCGTTCGTTCCTCAATTTTGTAGCAGATAAGCACATTTCCCATCAACTGCCGATGCTCTGAGGTTCCACAAGATGTGCAAATTTGGTCGCTTAGCAATCGCTGATTCTGTTCCAATGGCAGCTTATATATATACATATATATATATATATATATATATATATATATATAT
>JAARMF010000117.1:37073-48159 GCA_022844705.1 Toxascaris leonina | reverse complement strand
CATAAATATATAAATGTACATATATATATACATATATATATATATATATATATATATATATATATATATATATATATACATATACTACGTACCAAGTAAATGTACAAATATATGTACATACGCACATTGTACATGTTGCACATACATATACTACATATTTGATGCCCAAGGAGTAATGCGCCTGTAGCTTGCACATGGTATTCCTCTTCGTTTTCATGCAGTATGGTGATATGGTGATGATGACATTGCTGTGAAGACTCACTGACAAACTACTGTGATGGGCAAATGATGCAGCTCTCTACTGCTTAGCAAACGATGGGTCACTTCTAACACTTTCCAAAGTGTTGAGCACTAAAGCAAATACAGACTGCCCCAAGTCAAATAACGATTGCGCCAGGTATGTGTCGATTACGTCATTGTCAACTTCACGGTTTCTGCCAAAGTGCAACATGATTACCGTACTCCGTTGGCGAGCAAGTGTTATGTCAAATCCATCTTGCATTATTTCAATCTTTCTGCAGGTACACAATTAAATGTGCGATGCTTCAGTTTGCGATATCAGACGTGGTGCGAAACTATAAAAATGTGCGATACTTCAGTTAGCAAGCGTGGTTAAGATGCAGGCGTAGAGATCTTGTTGAACATAATAATCCTAACGAATGGGATTTAAGGAAACGGGATCTGTTTCATTCCCCGGACAATTCAGTTATGAACCATCATACAGAGGAACAAAACTCAACCAGCAGACAGAAACTTGTCATAAAACACCGCCCCTTTCATTAACTGATTCATCACTTCATAACCTTTCAGCTTGATGCCTGTTGTTTTCAGCATCTCGTGATGCGTCCATCCTGAGCTGATCACGTTCCTGAACCAATGCGCTGACCTTGAGCTTCATTGACTCGAGCTCGACTTCTTTCTTATTGAGTTCTGCTCGCAGTTTATCGAATTTGTCGTCTCCTACCGATAATGAGGTGTTGTGCTTGAGTACTTCATGTTGCAACTTCTCGATCTCGGCATTCTTGAGCGCAAGCTCTTTCTCTACCTTCGTTTGCCACTCCTCGTCGCGGTGCTGTACTCGTTTCGCGAGTTCATCTTTCAATGTTTCCATTTCTTTGCTTTGCTTCTGTTGTTGCTCCTCGATTTTTTTACGCCACTCGTCATCACGCATCTGCAGACGCTTCGTGAACTCCTGTCGTAGGTCTTCACGCTCTTGGACAGTTCCTCGCTCCGTTCGGTTATGTTCTTTAAGCAGTTCCCCAGCAAGTCTAGCGTTCTCTGCCATTAGCTCACTCACCTGCAATAATAACAATAAAAAATGTTGCTGCATTGTCATCCACACAAATACAACGGCTACTTCACATTCATTTCGTATGCACGAAGAGAGTACCAACAGGCAGATGGATAAGTGTGTCGGGGAGACCTTACCTCACTGAGGGAGTGGATGTTAACACACGGGAGAACGAACGAATTCTGCTTGCGGAAGTGGCGTCAATGCACCGATATGACTGCGCCCGCTAGGTGAACTGTTTGAATGAACTGCCAAAACATAATGAAATCATGAGCTCACGTTTCGATGAAATACACACTCTCAAGAGCTTTAGAGCTTAGGGGTCCTTTGTGGCCCATAATAGTGTGACAAAAGCAGTTAAGCGTGTGAGATTACAAAAAATGGTGATGCATTAACGTTGAAATCAATCCTTTCATTATATTTGAGCAAACGAGTTTTTTTTTTTTGCAGAAAAATAAGGAGATGGATTTCTAGTAAGTTTTACCAATCGATCTTATGGCTAAAAAACCGGATGCAAGAAGAGAGCTCACTTTTCTCTTAATTTCACCCTCACTTTCGGCGCCATTCGAGTCGCTACGACGCAATTCTCGAAGTTCCATCTGCAGTCGATCTCTTTCCTCCTTAACGTTTGATGCCTCTGTTTCCGCATGGCGCTTTTCGGATGCTTAACAATTGCGTTCATATGAATGATCGTCACAACAATTTCAGCAATATCCACTTATACTTGAGCAATTATGCAAAAAAGGAAGATCAAATGCCAGAAGAGAAAACGTTACCTTCATGAACCATTGGATGATAAGAAACACCCAGGGGGGTCAACGTCTCGGTTTCGCAGCACCCATCGAGAAAGCTGCTAAGATAAAAAATAATCGGCTCGCAACAACCCTCCCTCTACCCTTCATTTCTCATTCTTCGGTCGTTCGGTTTCTCCAGAATAAAATGTAGGAGCAGGAAGGCTGAGAAAGGTTTGGGTTTGAAAGCTCATCTTTTGGCAACGTTGCGCTAAGTTTTACATGTAGGCACTAATATTCACCTCACAGAATTGCATTCGCTACAGAACAGAACAGAAACGTCAAGAATGTGATGAGATACCCCAGAAGAAAGTGAGGAGGCCAACTGAGGGACCGAAAAATGCATCCTTACCTAGTGAGTCGACTCGTTTGGTTTCAGCTTCAAGTCGATCACTGAGACCTTTGATATTCGCGGCAAGCTCTTCATTTATCGAGGAGAGTTCATCGATTTTCTTCCGATCGGCGGATCGCTCACTGATAACACGCTCTTTTTCGGCGACAGCTCTAGCAAGTTCCACCTGAATTTCAAATTCTTTGCTGAAGCAAGAAATAGGGTGGAACGACCATCCTTGACACCGATTTCATTGCAGCCACTTAACGTAAATGAAAGTGAACCAGGCGCGAGGGATGAACCTTAGCGGGATGGAAACCTTCCGAAACAAGCTGGGTGGGGGAAGGGGGAGGGAGAATGAGGACAATCAGGCATCAAAAAGCTGCGCACAACCTAACAGGATGGTGGTATCTTGAAAGTTCATGTCCATGATTTTTGTGCGTCGGAAATTCCTGATAACTCATCATCAAATGGGCACCATCTCATTCAATTCGGCTTGTTTCGAAAATAAGCAAACAATAAAAACACTTCGTTCGTTCAAATGATGTTACTTCCTCCAGCTTCCACATTTCAAAATAGTGGTAGTACAGCTTAAGAAAACTTGGGCGGTGATCAGAATTGAAAAACACATTTAGGTGAATAAATCCACTTTAATAAATCCTGACCTGCACAGTCCTAAGATTTATTCCACCAGGAAAAAAATTCCGGTTAAAGGCGCTCACACTTTCCACACAGTGACTCATCACCACAACGAAAAGTCTGCATGCCTTCAGCCGAATTTGTTCCACACCTAGCAGCGCTGTTTAACAGCATTACATTCCGAATCGGCTTCCCCTACATCCTTTCAAGTTTGTAGGTATTATGAACGATAGTGCTGCCAGGGAACGGAAGGTGAAACGAGCTGCACCTTCGCAATACGCGGTGCTGACATGAGTTCGAGCAATGAGTCACAGCATTTAGGCCTTCGAGCGATAATCTGACAATGAATGGTAAGATATAAAATAATCCTCAATGCAAACCCACAACCTTCCTCTAGTTCAATGGAATGGTCACGAAAATGCAACAATCCAACATGCAATGCAAACAGTTTGCAAAAACGAAATCAATCTTATGGGCATACAAAATTCTTTAAAAAATCAAACCATGCATATTGTGCGTGCTGACATAACAAACGATTTAAAGATCAAAATGAAGTGCCTTCGATGAAAGGATGAATCACACCTCACCAAAGAAAAACACAACCCCAAAATCGCGACCACCAATCTCCAAACTGATATCCTCAACTAAATGTGTGGTAAACGAGGAGAAAGTTATAAGATTTCTGCAAAAAGAAAAAAAATCGAAACATGCCCCATTAGATACGTGCCAACGTTGAACAGCAAGAGAAAATGTGCTTTATGCACCTCCAAATTCCTGAGTGTATCTTTATGAGCATTCATCTGAGAGGATAGTGATACGATCGTCGTCGTTTTGCCGCATTCGTTCAACACCTTGATCCTATCGCGCAACTCCTGCACCTCTTTACTGTGACGTTGCTCGCTTGCTTCCAATTCATGTACTCGTCGTAGAGCACACTCATGTTCGGCACGTTCTCTGAACGAAAGGCCAAGCCTCAACGTCGACGATAAATATGCTGCATTCGAGGTTCGATAGCAAGCTTGGCTTTGAGGGTAGTGGCACTGACGGACAGATAAGAACGGGACTGATAGCACAGCACGATGAAATAGCAATTAAACAAAAAAGCTGAAGCAAAAATCGCAAGATGCCGCAGCAGTTAAAGGTCGGTGTGCAAATTATGAAAGGTCTTCTAGCTTAGGGAAATGTAATAGAGTTTAACAAAGAACCTAATATAGTCGACCATACGAGAGATGCGTAGAGGGGGAGCACCGTAAAGTGTGAATTTTCTGCAAAGTTGCTGCGAGTGAAATCATTTCGCACATTTTAGCTCATGCTGCTGACAGATTTTTATATTCGATCTTCTTGAATGAAGTCCCTCAATGAGATGACAGCTTCTGGCAGCGATATGGAGCAGCTATCGATACCGAAACATAGCAAAAGATTCAACACAAGACTTTGCCCAAAGTCTGCAACTACGCACCAGCCCGAGGAAGCAGATTTTTATTGGATGGAAGATGTTGCGCTACTACACCTGTAAGAAATGCTTCTCCTGAGGGATTAGGAAGCGAAATCAAGATATGTCGCAGCAATCGTCTCTACCCTCTCATCTCTCCATAGCTATGATTGTATCGAGTTTTGATCCAGACAGCGAGAATAATAGCCGAAACCCAAGCAGTGCCCGAGGATTATCAAAAATGTATTCAAAGGTAGACAGAATAGCAGCACTCCATCTTCCATCCAAATCATTAACACCATTTTCAAAGCTTCGGGCAAAGACGCTGCCGCTAAGCACAAACTGCCTTCGTACGGTCATCGAATTTTTCAAAGACGTTAATAGGCTGCCAACTGCCTGCCATATGTTGAAGAGCAGAGGTAAGTCTTGGGGATAAGCGATATTGGGCCCGAAGCGGTAAAATCAAAGCCCACCTCTGAATCGCATGTGTCTCCGCAGTACTTGCATCTATAGTTGCTCGCATCACCGCTCTCTCCGAGTTGACCTGCTCCAGACGTTTTTTCCTCAGCTCAACCTCATTCTTCAACTGCTCATTCTCATTCTTCACATGACTCATTTCGGAACTCAAGCTAGCACATTTCTGCCTCGACCTGTTCAACTCATTGTTCAGCGAGTTCATCTGTGCACCATGGGCATTCGACTGAGCCCTTAGCGCCGTCATCTCGGTTCTTAGCTGCACAAGCTCCGTTTCGGCCTTCTTAACTTGCTCTTCAAGTTGCTGTCTAATTTTCTCCGTTCTATTGGAATCAGCCTTCGTTGTTTTCAGATCTTCTTGCAGCTTCTGCCGTTCCTGCTCAGCCTTCTCTAGGTTAGTTTTGCTTAACTTCAGCTCCTCAACCAGACGATTTCGTTCATTTTCTGATAGTTTCAATCCATCTCGCGCTAAAGTCAAATCATTCTGAAGCTGTCTACTGTCACCGTCAGCTTTATCTTTGAAAGATTTCAACTCGTCATGAAGACGGCGCCGTTCTGCGTCAATCTCCTCCTTTTTGCTTTTCTCGCCTTTGAGAATGTTCAGCTCCTCAGTAATACGATCAGAATCCTTCTTGAGATTAGCAATGACCAGCTCCTTCTCGTCAACGGATTTCTTCTGTTCATTTAACCGTAAGTTTACTGTTGCAAGTTCCTCACTGAGCTGTTGAATCTGCGCTTCTCGCTGATTTAGTGCTTCGAAATGCTTTCCAACCATATGCCTCTGTTCATTGGCTTCTTCTTTCGCAGCCTTCAGAACCTTCTGCAATGATTCCTCAACTTTTTCATAATCCTTAATTTTGATCTCGAGTTCCTCAGCTCGCTTTCGTGCTGCACTCGCTTCTTTCTCATAACTTGCAATCTCCGCAGCTAATCGTTTATTTTCAGCTGTATATTCATCGACTCGCTGTTTATACTTTAGATTGGTTTCATTCAGCTGCGCGGATTCTTTCAGTGCCAATTCTTTGCTCGCAATACTTTCGGCTGCTTCTGATTGAACTTTACTCAACTCATTGCGCATCGCCATCAGATCCGACTCAAGCTTTGTCAATTTTGTTTCACGTCCCGCCAACTCACTGCTTTGAACTTCAAACTTACTTTTTAGCGCATCCAACTCGGCACGAATCAATTGTTTTTCTGCATCAATCATTTTCACTTTTTCTTCCGCCACTTTCGCTTTCACTCTCAAGTCGATATTTTCATCATGAAGTCGACCTTTACCCTCCTCTTCTTTCAACAAGTTTCGTTTCAACAACTCCATTTCCAATTTTATGCTTGAAATTTGACTCTCTGATGCTCGATCTTGTGTCTCGAATTGCAATGTCTTTGCTCTCAGCATTTCAGTTTGTTCTTTCAACATCGAAGTTTCCTTTTCAGCTGATTCCCGTGCTTTTTCACTGCTCTTCAATTCCGCATATAACCTTTCGAGCTGTTCTTTCCATTCCACCAACTGCTTTTCTAGAAGAACCTTTTTCTCTTCAGAATCAGCGTACGTTGCTTTCATTTGCTGCAACTGATCATTCAACTGTTTGGTGGAAATTGCTTCAGCATCCTTATTCTTCTGAACAGCAGCTTTGACTGAATCGAGCTCATTTTGCAGTTTCTCCTTATTCAACTTGACCTCCCTATTTTCCATCTGAAGTTGCGAAAATTGGTCATTACACATCCGCAACTGGGCACGGAGTGAAGAAACCTCAGCTTGTGCTCGAACCTTTTCCTCCTCCATGTCCTGAAATTTGATCTTGAACTGTCCCATTTGTTCTCGTGTCGTGATAATTTCTCTGCTGTAGTCATCGTTGGTTGCCTCCATTTCGCCTGACCTTTTCAGAAGGATGAGTTCTTCGTTCTTGGTGGCATCTCCTCTAATCAAATCGAACAGCTGGGCATTGAGTTCACCAATTTGATTCCTCAACATAACAACCTGCTTTTCTAATGACGCCTTATTGCTTTGATCACGATTCCTTTCTTCTAATGTTGATGTGAGCTGCTGTTTGGTCGATTCGAGGTCACGCTTCAAAAGCGCTAAGTTTGAGTCAGCCTCTATTTTGAGTTTCTCCACATCACGAACATCTCCAACGGCTTTCTGAAGTTGTGCCTTTAGTAATATGGCTTCATTTTTTAATGAGTTCTTCTCATTCTGCGATTCACAAAGTTGCTGCTGAGCAGCATCTAGCTGACCCTGAAGCGAAGAGATTTTAGATTGAGCTGCACTGCTTTCGACGACAAAATCGTCAAGTTTCTGTCTGAGCCCTTCAATTTCAGCTGTCTTCTCTTCTATTGTTATGTTCAGCCTTTTCTCAGGGGCTTCAAGCTCTGCTTTTATGGCAGCAGAATTTGACTCAGCCTCTCTGCTCTGTTGGTCGACGTCATTCATGCTGTTCTTCAGCGTTCTCAGCTCCATAGCTACAGCAGCTAGCTCGACTTCTAATGACTTTTTACTACTTTCTGAATCCAATAACAGCTGCTGTGTTGATTTCAACTGATCACGCAGGGAAGTGAGCACTTCTTCAGTTTGCAGCTTCTCATTTTCAGCATCATGAAGCTTGAGGTTGAGCTGCGTTATTTCTTCCCCCGTTGACAATAACTGCCCGCTCTTAAGAGGCGTTTGTGATGCTAATTCGGGTGCTTTCTTCAGGATGACTAGCTCTTTATTGATGGATGGATCCCCACGTCGAATGTCGAGAAGCTGGAAGTGAAGCTGCTCTACTTGACCCCTCAATGAAAACACTTCGGATTGTAGTTCAGCGGATTTGCATTCGATGAAATTCTTTTTTTTGATAACAGCGGCGAGCTCTTTCTTCGTCGACTGCAACTCTAAATGTTCGTTATGTTTTTGAGTGCGATGGATATTATCTTTAAGCGATTCTAGCTCGCCGACGAGATCAATCGACTGTCGCTGCAATGAAGTTTTCTCAACTTGCAACTCGTCGAGATGCTTCTGAGTTTGTTCGAGTTGCTTCCGAACCGATGACATTTCAACAAGAGCATCTGATCTTTCACGAGAAATATCGATGAGCTTTTCATTCAGGGCATTCACCTCATGCTTCTTTGCTTTAACAATATCGGCAATCACATTCTTCGCGTCCTCCAACTCTGCTTTAAGGTCCTCTGAGATTTCTTGCGCTCGCTGGCTTTGCTTCTCGAAAAATGATGCCCTCGACTCCATGGCTTCCCGTTCCATACTGGACCCTTGCAGCTTGTCGTGAAGCATAGTATTCTCGCTGCGTAATTTCCTAATCTGACTTTTAAACTCCTCAACTTGTGCAACGAGTGATGTTACCTCAGTATTTATTAGAACCTTCTGATCGACTGCATTTTGAAGCTCAATTTTTGACTGCATGGCTTCTTGCTCAGTAAAAATTGTTTCATCACTGGGAGCTGTTTGCTCTTCTCCCATTTCTGGCGACTTTGTGAGCATGACGAGCTCGTCGTTTTCCGTGATATGCCCACAAAATGAATGCATGGATTGAACACCACTACAGTTCCCTAACGACTTGCCTTCACGTTCAATCGAAGTGCTTTTGCTGTAAACTACATTCTCTTCGTCGCCAATAGACTTCAGCATATTCTTCACCAACTCGAGCTCTAATTTGAGGGCTTCCGCACCTGATTCAACTTCACTTTTATGCTTCTGCACTCTTTCATTAGTTTCCTTGAGCGCTCTCAGTTGCTCATCAAGTTGCACCGATTTAACTGCCAATATATTTCTTTCATTTTCCAACGCTCTGTATTTCCCTTTCTCGAGCTGCACTTCTTCCTTCAATTTGGTTATCTCATCGTCCCGTTGTCGTAACTCATGTTGCTTGTCTCTTAAAATAGCTGCTGATTTGCCAAGCTCAGTGCTGAGAGTGACATTTTCATTTCTGAGCTTTTCTTCGACGGCTGATGCCTGCTTTCTCGTTTCCTCCAATTCTTCCTTCAGGAAATCTGACTCCAGCTGCAACTGAGTTGTACGTCCTTCTAAATCAGCAATCTTCTTGGCGCTGGAACGATTTTCTTCAACAAGCTTCGTCACTTCTGCCTCCATGAGATGCTTTTTTTGTTCACCTTCGGACATCGTTTGCTTGAGAGCTCTAAGCTCAATATTGAGCTGAACGCTTTCATCTTTGAGGCGTGAAACTTGACCATCACGATCTTCGGCGGCATTCACAGCGGTTTTCTCCAAATCCCTGATGTTCGTTTGCAGCTGCAATGCACCTTCCCATCATTTCTGCTAATTCATATGGATACGAACGACAGGTTCATCACAACACAAAAAACAGCGAATATCACTCCACGATAATCGAGCTGTCCTTCGAAACGCCATCCCGCAAACTCTCCGGATGCAAAAATGGCGTTTTCCTTCTAAATTTATAACTGCTCACCGATAAACATGAACAACCTTACTGCCTATAGCTAGTAGAGTATTTTCACCGAATGCCATAGATGAGCCTACCCCCTCCCAGATTCGAAACTAGACTGATGAACTGGAGGAAGGGGACGCTGCCAACAAAATTTTTTTGTAACTTACCCAAAGATCAGCTGCGAATTGCTTCATCATCACCCTCTCTCCCCCATCCTTTCCTTCTCGTCCGTTTAACAGGAGAGTATTGGGTGGTGGTAAGCTCGTTCGTACCATATAATACAAAAGTATTGACTGCATTTAGAACTCTGTGAAGAATGAGTACATGCAAGTGCGAAACAGCTTGCAGGTCATAACTGAGAGTGCGCATTATGACTGTCCATGCACAGTGAAATCCATCCGCAAAAACGAACACCCCATAACGGAAAACTATCGACAAGCAATCGACGTTATTCGGCCGCAAAAGGGACTTCGTTGAGATTTCATCGATGGGCATTCATCGTATTTCTGGCAGTCGATGTTCCTTCTCCCAATAACGATACGAATGCACAAGAGACGATAAGCTCAAAAGTTCACTGAAATCATGCGTAACCATGTATTCTCCGAACGGCCTTCACCATATGTAGTGAGAGGAGGAGGTGCTTTCCGAATTGTATGTGACGGAAGTAAACGATGCGAGTTTGAAGTTTCGATGGCGAAATACAGCAAAATATGAGTCGTTCCAAACGTTCACCGTACGACGTGGTGCAATACTCTTGAGAGTAGTCTTGAAGGCACATCTCATTACAGGCGATCACAGCTATTTAACAGCATGTGAGGCATTATACCATGAACGTCTGGAACGATCGCACTTACTGTTTCGAGTAAAAACGACTCTTGAAATGACAACTTGTGCCTACTTGAGACTTGAGAAAATTTACAGCAAGCATATTAAAAGATATCTTTGAATGGAAGTCCCATGCCAAAAATGCGAAAACAGTGGCACCCCTAATACCTTTCGCGCGATCTTTGTGTAAAAAAAACGTAACTGAGACCAGCAAATAATTCTGCTGTGTCTCGCCAACAAAAATTCAAATCCACGATCAGCGGCAGGCGGAACAAAGGCAAGCTGTAGCACAAAGTGTGAGGTGCTTCGCCGACCTGGTTGTTTTCCTGAAGATGCTGCTCCTTCAAGTGTTCGATCTGCTGCTTCATTTCATTGATGCGCAACTCGTGCTGTTTTTTCATATCGATTAGCGTCTGTTGATGCCTTAGCTCCAGCTCACTTCTCATTTGCGCAATTTCAGCTTCCTGCAATGTTGCATTGAGAACACCGTTGAAACAAATAACTGACGTTTACGCACCGAAATTTGTGTGAAAGATTATTAGGTAATCGATACTCAATATTGGTAAACGAGAGGACAATTATCCGCAAATAAGGTATTTAGTAGATGAGTATTACACTGAAGGAAATATAGTGAACTCGCAAGAGAACGAAAGATGCCACATTCCTCTGGTGATAAGAACTCGCTCTTTCTTTAATTTTCGAGACGAAGATCCGACATCTGGGAGATATCACTAACCAGTCTGACGTTTTGAGAAGGGATCTTCAATTCACTAAGGTCCTCGTTTCAGGATGGCTTTCTACTGCAAGAGAATTTTCGGTAAGCTCTTCTATTCTCTTTAACTTTTGAGATAAAGAAGGAATGAAAAAGAGGTGGAAAAAAGGGGGGCGAGGGGGGGGGGGGGG
>JAARMF010000117.1:0-30313 GCA_022844705.1 Toxascaris leonina | reverse complement strand
GCAAGGTCAGGAGATAATGATTAAATAGTAGAAGGATGAAGAGTGAACAAGTGGAATACCAAGTCAAAAAACACTGGATCAAACAGTCAAGTTTAAATTACAACTGGAAGGAAAGTTTTAACGACAACAATACTCTCAAAGAAAGTCAGCTCAAAACACCTCGTAGAATTCAAAGCAGCTTCCTACTTAAAAGAAAATAATTTTTGCCATCGAAGGTTTCACTGGAATTTATTAACTCAAACAAAACTTAACTAACTTCCTTCTGACTGCTGAGTTGTTCGGTTTCATATTGTGTCACTTTCTCTTTCATAGCATTCAGTTCGCCACGAAGCTCCTCGATTTGCTTAAAATGGTGATTTTCATTAACCACCACTCAAATATTTTACAAAAAAGTGAATAATCACACAGAGATCTCGTTGCTGAAAACATTGCACATCGTCGTAAACAGCAAATGACCCTTTAAACAAACAACTATATGCTTCCAACCAACACAAGCTGATTTGAATCGTGCTCAGAGATGTAACGATAGCAAATTCACAAGCAGCCATGCGCCCACAATATCAGCAAATCATACGCAAATTTAGCGATCAACCTTTCCAATAATGCGTTGCATTGATCTGAACTCGAACGTATCGCAACCAACAATAATTTCTACACTTAACAGACACTAAGAAATGTGCAAGTGACCTTGTTGAGTAAGCTCTTTTTCTCACTTTCAGCGACCACTTGCTTGGCTGTGTCGGTGAGTTGTTTCGTGAGTTCCTCATTATCAGACGTTAAACGTTCGATTGTTGCCGCATCGATCTCGGTTCTCTTATCCTCAAAGCACTCCCAACATCAGTACAAGCACCACATTACCTCACCTGCACAGAACTTGTCTACTTGAATGGTGCGGCCCTGTTGCTTAATGAATCAACAGTCACCTTTTTTCCTTTTCTGCCCAAAAAAGTGATTTGCACATCGAAGATCTTCCGCTTGATTCAGATTCTTTGCACCCCTTCATTACCCTAGAACCATACGATATACATAACGGCGATATCTGCGCTACTTGTAGAGAAGAGGAATCATATCCAGAAACAATCTATCATCAACAGATTTTATAACATGCAGAGGACTTCAACAGAGAAAGTGCAGAACTGACAGATTTCTCAGATTTTTGTTTCATCACTATTTGGCACATACACTCTTCGTATGCGTTTTGTTTGCTTCACAGCATACAATTAATAGTGGCATTCGACCACGATTATATTCGAGGAATAAGGGAAACTGGCTAGAAAACCTGCTCGACAAAATTACCTGCTTGGCGAGCATTAAACTTTGCAAAGCAGCCGACTTCATCTGCAATTCGCGCTCAAGACCCTCGATGCTTTCTTGAAGCTTGTTCTTCTCATTTTCGACGAGATCCAATCGTCGCTTAGCGTCCTCTTTGCAACTCTCCACCTCAGCCGTCTTCCGCCGCAATTCCTCTTGTAGGCTATGCACATCGTTGTTGAGTTGAGTCTGGATTTTCTGCAAAGAAATTTCTTCAGAAATATTTCATCGATAGTAACTCGTCAGCATCAGATTCTAGTCAAGAAAGACGTGTAAACTTGCCACTTTGCTATTTTTGTTCCATATGACTTAGTTAAACATCACTCCGTCCTCTGTCAGGTACTGAAGAAGCACTGGTCATCCTCCTTTGATTGCAGATGCTCTAATATTGGCACTGGTCACCCCTGTCCAAATAATCCCCTCCTCAAATTTCAATTCGACAGCAGAACGGGATCATTTCTACCAAGACATGACAAAGGGAAGTGTCAACAAAAAGAAGGGTTTAAAAGACGAACCTGGATATTGCCCAATTGTGATTTTAGTGAGTCGTTCTCTGCCTTCAGAAGAGCACTATCCTGTTGTTCTGCTGCATCACGATTCGCCTCAGCCACTTGGGCAATAAGAGTATTTATCTTCAAAAGTCGTAAATTTCTATGAGACCCTCTGGGCACAGGTATATAGCGAAGGTATACAATGCGAAAAACATCCTTCTCTAGAGACTATTAACATTTAACGAAACATCTTTCGCAATCTGCTCGTGACACCAACGAATATCTTTATAAACTGCAGTCAACACATCGAGTTCCTTTGGTTCATCTGAACTGGTGCAATATTTTGGAACCAATATATATAGTCAGAAGATCAGGTGAGCTAGACAGATCGGACGCCAAAGTCTGCGGCAAAACAAATATAGTCAATAAGGTGGAATAGGTTACTATTAAACTCAACAATTTCCATTAGTTCGCCTCAGGACATGGAAACCTTAGAGTAATATTTCTGAGGCAGTATTAGTCTGACCTCAGAACAAATCAATTTGAAGTGGGAAAATTCCATCGATGGTTGCGGTGCAAACATTGACGACAGGTAAAATAAAATTACCTGCAAGAAGAGCTCATGCTTCTCATTTTGCTCCCGATCTAATTGCATCGTTAGTTCGCGCTTCTCCCTCTGCAACATCTGCACATCCATAGGTTGCTTCGACTCTAAAGCACGCTTTTGATTCTCCCATTGTTGCCTGAAACATTTGTGTGGAATATGAAACGAGAAGACACTGAAACGAAAGAACAGTGTTTTCAGTGAACCTCTGATCTGGTTGACTGCAAAAAAGACCTTTTATCGAAAGCAGAGACCTTTATCCTATTTGGAAGAGAAATAACAGCAATTCACCAGCAATTGGAAGAAGAGACAACACTGAGAACAGAACGAACTCGGTTGAGTAACGATACGAAGAGCACAACACAACGAGACTAGCAACGAACGGGCAGCTGCGATGTGACGAGTCGCAATCGGGTCCATGGGCAAAATACATTTCGGCCGAATTGTTAATATTTGTGGTGGCGCACAACTGTTTGTGTTATGTGTATACATTTGCTTGAGATACGAGTGCAAACTGTTCAATATTGACGAAGCAAGCAAGCTGCACGCAGACACGACGACTTTGCTCATCCCTACAAACTGACAATCACCTCAGCAGATATCACAATCTCTGCCCACCCAAAAATTCCGGATCCCGTAAAAAACAACCGATCAGAGCATTGCCATTGAAAAAACCACGATATCCGCACCGAATAATATGCTACGCTGATGCAACTCGACAGCGGTTAAATCCTTTTTGAGCTATTTCCGAATGATTTTAAGCACCTATATAATTAGCTGATTTGCGCTTGCAAAAAAAAAGCATGGCGTATTAGTCAGTTGACTGCATCTATCTATTCCTCTGATGCTATGTTGACTCGATCGGTTGCTTATGAGGAATTAATGCAAATGCTCTAAACTAAGATCAGTTTCTGACGGATTAGCTAAGTGGTAGCCGACAGACAATATCAATGGTTCAGCAAAAGACGGGAAATACTTCCGGGAAAGTGCCCAACCATCAGGACAAGTGGCCGTCGTCGCATTCCAAAAGGGACATATGCCGACAAAAACGCTGCGTAAACTAATTGCTAGCAGCGGCAGAAAGAGAAATTCTGCGTATTTTCAAGAGGGTGAGACACAGTGGGGACAAGATGTAAAGATTTGTCCGATAGAGGCTAAGCATAAGCAAACATGGAAATGCCATCGCGCAGTCACGGCTCATCGATTGAAGACCTGTATGGGACATTAGCACACCTCCGCTCCCCGCAAACCGCTCTTGCCCAATCGCCAAATACAACGAGGCACCTCAATAACCAGGGACTGTCCGCTTGCTTCATCATTAAGGCAAATCACAGCAGAAGCTCGCATTGGTGCGGCGAGTGCATACGACACGATGTTAACTAGCAGTGATACTAGGTCATTAAGTCGACATTCATAGGCAACCTGATTTCATCGAAATCTTGTACCTGACACATCGCTTTCATGATGTTGTGCCTAATCGACGATGCGGTCATCAAAATTTTGTTTCATTTCCTCTGTATAGCGAAGTGGTTGGTTAGACTTCGAAGAAGAAAAGTCGAGCGAGGATTGCCGTGATATCACAATTTTAGAGAAAGCCTAAGACGAGGAATTCCGAGAATCCGTCGAAGTCTTTATTGAATTGGACAACATGAAAATGCATGTGCCGTGCGCACGCCGATTGATTAAGCATAGTTTCATAATCAAATAGCGATTTATGAGGACTGCGCTGCAATAAGAAGCCTTATAAAGAACACCGCTACTGCACCCAACGGACAATTTTTGCCTATTTGTGCACACAGACCGTCTGCGTTGCACTATTTATGAAGTTACGGAAGATGCCTAATGGAAACTTCGCAGTGATGGCTTGTCAGCGTGAGTAGCACCTCAGCAAAGAGATAATCCCGATAACAGCACTAAGCACGTCTTGCGACGCAAATGCAAACGATGAGAGGAGCATATCAGGGATGGAGCAACCACTGACTCCTATCACAGCGATAAGCTTGAAGCGAGCTAGAGATGGCTATAGAAAAACATGAACAACTAATGAGAATTTACAGGCGATCGATGCATAATATAATGGCATTTGTCTAGAGAGTAAACTACATTTAATGTGTAGAACGATGCGGGAGATTAATAATGATAATAAAGATAAGGAAATGAACTTCCTTGACACACTCACTTCTCCATTTTTCCTCATCAACAAATTCTTCTTTAGCGAGGAACATGTATGTGAGACAAATGCATCGCTTATTCCTGATTTTTAACGTCTTCGACACTTTGCATCGTCTAGTGGGAGTCGTTATAATCAGAATAAAGGAGAATGAATACCCATTGCGAGGATAGATGCCACTGGAATCTAGATACAGTTGTACATATAAGTTATACAGTGGGAGTTGTATGCTGCAAAAACATTTGAGAAAAATTTTGGAAGAAGGGAAATCGCAGAATTACGCAAAGACAACCAGTCAAAGCTTCGAGAAAAACTATCCTCAATAGATGGATCTTGCTCGATTGCATTTTCTCTCTTCGAAGTGCATATACTCTAGGGCATAAGTTGAAGAAACATGCCATTTGACATGATGATTGCAATGACTCTTAACCCTCAACAACAGTGCAATGTCGCAGCTGAGGGATGAAAACGAGCAACTAACGAATAAAGGGAAACATCAAATGTTGTTTACTTGTCGCGTTCGAACTTTTCCACTTTCTTCTTCAACGAATCGCATTCAGACGTTTTCTCCTTCAGCGCTTTCTGAAAATACACTATGTGGATTACCGTCACGTTGCACTATCGCATTGTTTATAGTTTTGTATTGTTTGGCGAAGACCTCGAACTTTGTGACGAGGCCTACCTAATTGGACTTTGATGATGACCAGGAGAGGTTCCTGTTGATTGCTGCACTTACTTCACTAGAAGATACTGACAACAAAAGTATTGTCCGGGCACTTCTAGGCGGTGCTTTAGCAACTAAGCAGATCGACGCCAATGGTGGCAGATAAAACTTTTGAGAAGAGAATCATAAAGGATTCTGCCGACAAGGAATTATTTGATGAGAGATGCACCATCTGTCATAAGAATAAGCTGCTTATCATTGGCCTGCGAATACAGCAAAACACATCGCTTTGATGATAACGAGGACCCTGTTCTGCAGCCGTTTCCCAACGGTTATACTTTGTGTATGCGGTGATTTTGCATTTAATATCTGTGGATAACGAGTGCAACAATCAATTTTATGTGATGCACAAGAATGACAGCGATAGTGAGACAAAGTATGAGACGTGGTGATCACTTCATCGTTTCACAAACTCAACAAAACATCCGATTTCGGTTTATTTTAATTGAAGAACCTTCCTCACTCACTTCTCTATACTTTTCGCTTTCTTTCAGGAATCTCTTTTATTACAAATAAAGAAAAAGACTTATTAACAATGCCGCTCATTGTTTCATCGCCACGACCAATGAATCCGTCAATGATGAATGAATAATGCACAAATTTAAGGCATTTATTATTTCTTAATTCCAAGAACGGGACGGGATGGATGAAGGGAAATCTAAAAAAACTTGAAAGTCGAGAGATTTTCTCAAGAAATTTCCACAAAAAACATAAGATTTGAGCATGTTTTTGCAATCTGAACACTTCGGCCAAAATAAAACGATGGCACAACGGCAATTGGAGATTTTCGACTTGAATAACTTGGATAAGATAAATTTCAAGAAAAACAGCCGAATTTTAATCCAAAACCATCTGCGCAAAATTTAGTGACACATGGAGTAGACTAGTCATGCGTCAAACAAGCCATGAAATCAACTCGTGCTGTACAAACTGCACCTCATCAACAAAATCAGCTCGGCACACAAACGCGCACACTTTTCTGCTTTTTAATAAACACAAGCGTTGTATCTGCTCTAACGTTTTACTTTCAGGAAAAATAGAGTCGAATGAGTGCAGGCAGATCATCTGTTCGGAAATCAATTTGTGACGTTTTTGGCAATGCTCCCGTTTTCGGCTATCGGCTGGCTCAGAGCATGATCATGCACACAGCCATTCCAGGCGCAACGGTTCTGTTTCGATTGCAAGCACAAATGTACTTTAGCATCAGTTTGTCGCAGCAGTTCTAGTAAATAAAACTTGCGGTGCTATCTGCATTCACTTCTAACTCTGATTCACTAGGCGTACCACCAATATCCACTCTACTTCTCATGTAACTCTTTTAACTCTCCGAATGCAAGTCTGTGTATAAACATTAAGAGATGTGCTGAAGTGCGGTATTGAATGCAGGTGAAGCTTGTGTGAGGACAAGTGGTGGATGGTCGGTGGGTGTATGATGTGAAACGAGTTGACACGTGAAACCAAACCGAGAGGTACGCTTTGTTTGCTTAACCTATGCGTCCGTTGAATATACGCCGACCATCACGTGCAAACATTCAACACAGAGATACGACATCGCATCCGCAAAACTTGGGGCCGTCCTATTATGGCATAAAAATTTGATCTATTTTTGCGAGCAGTACTTGTGCTGAGAATGATATGACGACTGATTATGCAGTTTTATTGTGGATGTAAACCTCTCGTTAAATATTAGGACGACTCATAAGTTCTCGGACATTCCAACTATTAGATCCAACAACGATGATACCAGCCCGATTTCGATGCCTACAACTTAACAATATCGTTTTCGAGCTCCTTTGTTGAATTAGAGCGCCGTGCTTGCGAAAAGAAAAGTGCAAGGAAAATGTGAAAATCTGATGAAGCCTGGTCGGCCTGCAGGCTGAGTGCGAGCATGGATCCAAAAATCTCCTTCCTCGCTTATCTCACCTGATGCAGTTTGGAAGTGCATTTAAAACCTTTTTTGCTGAAATGAATAACAGAATGGATGATACTGCCAATTCGAATAAATAATAATCACTAAAATATGCGTTTTGCGATGGCTTGGAGAGGTATTGAGCGGAACAACTCTCCATTTAACATTAAAAGAAAAACAGCAACAAACCTCTCAAACTTTCCTCGTTCCATGTCTCAACAATCACAATCAATGCGTGCATTCAGATACAACCAAACTCCGCAAATAAAACTGATTCACTCAAGGTGAACCTCATATGTACTCGGGGAGGAGATTTGTGACGTATACAATGTATAAAGCAGGCCAGGGCTGATGCGGTGACCATCCCTAATGAGTTTGCACCGTCACCTGCATGCCGGAATAAAACCTGCAGTAAATTTGCAAAGAGAACTGCTCTCATTCCAATATGCCATTATCCTCATAGAATGACAGAACAGACGGCCTTATACTAGCGATATCATGACTTATGTATGCGACACACGATGCTTCCGTTACACTCTACCTTTCTTTCTCGACTCATATTGGTACGACAGTCGCCATATGTTTCAGCTCTGCTAAGACTCCATTCGACAATGAATGAAACAATTTTAAGGGAAGATATATTTGAGTGGGCAAACATGTAATCAATATCAGCGGTGAATAATTACCTGAAGAGCCTTTATATCGTCCATAGTTGGTGCACAGTAAAGAGGAATGAGACCATACCAAGGGTTATTTATACAATGCTCCGGGCACAATGCGTGGGGAGCTGTCCGTCGCTTGAACGCTAAAATATTGAGTGGAATTGCAAACGGATCAAACTCCAGCTTGGTGACATGAATCGCGACGACTGAAACTCGTTTCACACCAGGCGAAGGTGATGTAAGAAGGTGCCCGCAAACCTCTTCAGCCTATGCAAAGGACGGAAATTCCTTGACCTGTGTTTGTTCCAATACAGGGCCCGCGATGATCATTTCCAAAGCCTTTAAATTATAATCGGAAGGTGGTTTCCACTCGACGTGGGCTCTATTTACCACGGTCTTTACCTAATTTGAACTCTTGTTTGGGAAGATACCTAGATATCCAATTACTGCTCAAATGCATCCTGAACGACAAATTAGCGCAGCTGATGCGACAGGCTACTAAGTGAGTCCTTGATCTATTTTTGAGAGGATGGTTGGCTTTTTTAAAAGCTGAGTTTGTGTTTAAAGCGGAGGAAACTCAAGCAACTTTTGAGTCAGGATCGTAGCTCTACCCGTATCCCTTCGAAGCGATCTGAAATTTCAGATGGCTGCCGTTTTTGTGGTTTCTCAACGGAAAGATTTCATTTAGTGGAAGCTGATTTCGAGCGAAAAATGTATTTATGCAAAACCCCTTCCACATCAAGTGATTCACAATTAAAACGTTGCAAATGGCTGTGTCACACGTCTAGCTTCTGTTTTGTTGGCCGATACCTGTAAGCGATATCTACATACACATGCTCTATGCAAAGCTTTCGGTATGTTCGGAAGCTATGTGTCGTGGAGCTTATTTCTTGAACTATTAGAAACTTAAAAATGTGAGTTTTTGGGTCGAGTCGATAGAGGGCAAAGCGTGCTCATCTGAATCGTCAACTGCACAAATTTTAGAGGTATACTTCAAGGATTGCTGATCCTGAAAGACGTAACTTTGGAAACATCAGAAGTTTCGTCCCGAAAAATCTTTTGAGGATGCTTGTAAACACCTGTGGCAAAGCATTTTTCATAACAAATGGGCATATTAGTGTGCAATTTTCTCTTTTGGGTGTAGAAAAGTCAATAAAAAAATCCAAAATCTCGAATCTAATCAGATTCTTCGAGCGAGTCAACTACAGAAATTCGATCCTGCAAGCAGCTCAAAGAGGAAAATTCTGATCTTCGAAGCGAAGCAAAACCGTCGCGTGGAGAATCTCAGTTCTATGAATATTACCTTGATCGACTTTGCTAGCGCGTATGGTTCCCAATTCAAAAACTTGTCCAAGTGTGACTCGACCTTGTTACAAAGGAATTATTCATTCGCAATAAGCATACCCAAAAACGTGTGTTGTTGATATCTGAGACCAAACTGAATTTTTTGATAAGGCGAGTGATATTGCGACCAAGGGGATAGTTCAAAGGGATCTGAGCGGTGATTACTCGAGTTATTTTTCCTGCCCGTTAGGTCACGAAGAATGCTCTAGTGAAAATAATGTGATTGTTCACACTTTCCCGAGTGCCATTACTTCGCCTCTCCTCAACGAAAGTTGTTACTCACAAGTTCTGGTTCTGAGAGGACGTAATGATCTGAATAAAGAACAAAAAGCACATTTAGAAAGCATTCGGCCGATTCGAACATATCTACGCATTATACTACGCTTTATACTTGAGTACGCATTATACTTGAGCGGCACAACTCTACTAATGTCTAATATGAGCATTGGCGCACATCGGACTCTGCAGGGAATGAAGGAGGTGTCATCCAGCGAGGTAAGGTTGGATCTGGGACGAAACAGACCGGATGACCCCGAAGTGCTCTCAGAAAACTCCAGCAACCGCTAATCCGTAAAATATTCTTAGCTGCCTCTAATGATACTGTGCTGCAATCGAGTGGTCCAGCATTCCAAACCTAGGCAGCACGGTTCTGGCACAATAAGTGGTGATTCCGGACTTCCAAGGAGCAACAGCATTCTCAAAGTCGAAAGTGCTCAGAAAGGGGAGATGACTCAGGGGTATAACACATTCTCAGAGGTTCCCAAACAACAGACGGCTATCGCAAAAGCTCGCCAGTGCCCTACTCTAGTGAAGCTATTCTAGCCAACTCAACAATGCCATCTTATTGTATGGTAGAGAGAGGATTCCCGTGTGCAATGCAGAATTAAGAAGATTCGCCAAGAAAATTTTTCTCGAAGGAAGTGCTCACTCCTGGCACTTGGCCGGTTCAGTGTGGAAAAAATTATTGACACCACGCACAAACGTCGAGTATTTCGCGTCCAAACGGGATAAAAAAACCAGAAGTCAGTTCTGTGCGTGAAGAACTTCTTGTCTTCGACAGACCAACGTTACAAGATAGTTGTATTCAATATGGGAAGCGTTCAATAGACAGGGCGGAAATAAGTGGACTAATCAATAATATGCCAATAAACAAACTGAACAAACTTCTCAATTATTAAACCTGCAAACACCACACTGCTTTATCTACAACAGTATCACACGGCAGGTTCATTTGCGCCCAAGCTGGTAAATGGCATGTTTGTAAAGCAAGGCAATGTCACGCAGTGAACTGTATAATTATTGTACAATTGTTCGCCTACAACAGCGTCATCGATCGGTAAATGACCACTCAAGGAAGCGCCCTGATGGTAGCCGAGACTGAGTACTGCTGCTTTTCAGCTGAATTCATGGCTTTGATGGCGCCGGCATGCAGTGAAGTCGCAAGAGTAATGGTCAAAAGGTGTGGGGAGCAAAGATCATTTCGTTGCAGCGCCAGTTGTTCATCCAGAAGCTTCCTACATCACTCACTGAAGCCATTAGCTAAGCAGATAAAAGTCGCAGAAGCTCTGCACTAACATACGGAACCAACTCACAATCTACAACAGAAACAAGTGAGCCCATACACCAAGTACGTAAACAGATAAATCACACAATCAATCATGCCGCGCTACTTCCGCCACAGTTTTTGCAGCCCGAAAAGTCATCCATGAAAACAGCTCGCTCTGTTCAATAGCAATAGATACAACGCAAACCTGCGCGGCATCCTCCTTGTTCAATTTTGACGAATTCAGCCGAACCTCACTGGGTCCAAATTTTCTGAGTGCAAAGTCCGCAGCGCAAGTGACCGAGTGCCGAACGAACATCTAATTACGCAAAAGAGCGAGCTCCTGTTAAATGCGAGCTAATGATGGTATTTGCGAGCACTACGGGCTTTCATACTGACTAAAAATAGAATAGCAATGCGCTGATATTATGTAAATGAAACATTGTAGCAACTCCTTTCTTTCAATCAGTCAATTTAGAGCGCCGATTTCGATGAGTAACTTTAAAATGCAAATAATTTGCGCACAACAACGCTCGACAATAGTGATCAAATTCGAGCAATCAGCACCGACAATAGCGCCACCGTCCTTTTTCAAACAAAGACTAAACAAAAGCGCACGGCGTAGCCTTCTCAATACTAGGCACGGATATCTCGTCTAGCAAAAGCTCACAACGAAAACCTTGCTGAACACAGACAATAATCTAGCCCATGCTTCCGCTGTCGCCTCAGCTCCCCTTAACCATATGAGAGCCTATCACCTGTGAGCAGTTCCCGTGGCACAGATGCCCAATGCTACAGCATCTGTGGAAAACGCATGCTTCAAACAAATATCTAAAAATACTCCATCCGAGGTTGTGGATCATATCCGCCGCTCTAATAGCTTGCGCAGCGACGGCGTGAAGGTTTGACTCCACCGTTACCCTGGTTGCCAAGACATGACTGTTGCTGCAGAATGTCCACGCTAGCAGCATCTGCAACGCCTCTTGCATTTTGTCTGCCTTAGTTGCTCATCTTTCAGGGTGTCCACATTCTTCTTGCGTCCGAATCATCTAGTCATCGGAGATGCACACATTCATTACTCGCGTAAGAAACGTTGGCCTCCATAGGTGAAACGTCATTTACGCAATTGTCCTATCAAATCTAGCTTTGGCTTGTCATGGATATTCCATTCCATTTTTACGTTCTTAAATTTGTTTCGCTGTTTCTTTGTTTCAAGAGCTTTTTGGCAATATACCATCCATCAATTGCAGAGTTCGCTTTCATCTTTTGCTGCCTCAATAGTGCATAGTGAACGAATGGGAGGGATAATAAAATGTATCACGGTTTACTTCTACAAAACCGTTGGCATAAGAGATGCTCATGAGAAGTACAGGATTTATGCGTTTTCATTTGGTGCGCGATGATGTATAAAGTAACAAAGCAGTCGAAATCAATCATGCTCCGGACTGCGTCCAAACCATGCTACGCAGTGACCATAAGTGGACAGTCTAAACTTGAATAGGACATGCGTAACAGCACATCACTTTTTACTACGCAGCAGCGAAGCTCTAAGCATCACTTGCTATCACCTCCATCTTCACCTCTCATTCCCTTTTTTGAATGGGCTTAACTGATACTGAAGAAATGCACTCACTATATGATGCACTCAAGGAACACGCAAAACACAATCCGCAGCAGTGAAATTGAAACGGAACAAGGTAACAGCAGCAAGCATACCGTAGAAATTCGAAGGTAAGCTTCCGTATAGATCCACTGTGTGATTATGCACTCTATTTGGAAAATGGTCAAATCCATGCACCCTCTCAAAAAACATCCTTTTGAGATGCTGCCCAAATGTACAAGCACTACCTCAAGCTTCATGAGCTTCTCTTTGATATGAGCCTCTCTCCCAAGCAGCCGTTTTCTGTACACGTGAAAGCTTGCCTCGAAAAAGGTGACGTATGGTATGGAAGGATATATAATCGCCTGCATGAGGAAAGAGAATAAAAACCATTTCAGATATGCTGACAATATCCCTTCTAATAATGTCCCCACATTTGTGCCTTCCTTTGCAATCCTTCCTGGGATGCCCGAAATCAATAACGCCCCTCCTGAACAGATCTACCTGTAACACGTCCCTTTCAAATTCGCATACAATGCAAATGCCACGACTTATTGCCAAGGTTATACAATATTCAACAAGGTAACCATCAGTGTGCTTCCACTATGATCACGGGGATTTTTTGCCTTCTATCTCAACTACATTTATTTTCATTTGACCCAACAGATAGCACACTGTCTCCGGATTTGGTCTCTTTGCAGTTCGCCCCACGGTCTCAGAAGAAACTTTCCGTGTTTAGGTTGATGTCATACATACTGCGACTAATTAACAATTCGCTGTGATCCTCTTAGTAGGGACATTCCTTTTATCAGCCATCTTTTCGCGCCATCGTATTCCCATAAAGATACAAGAGCCATATTTTCTCCATCCCTCTTCACCCCCCCCCCCCCCCATCCTAGCACTTTCGCAATGTAATGTATCTAGACTGTACCACCTAGAAGTGAACCGCAGTCATGCAACTGAAATCCCAAGGAAAACATTAATAGAATGAGCAAATTGACAGCTATTAGGTACGTTTCCTATGACCCCAGTGGCAACACTTTCCTCATTGTTCAGTTCGCAAATGCATCTCACAAGAAAGCACATCACCCATCTGCACAAGTTAACATTCTCCACAACAAAGGCATTTCAAAAACTAAGAATTTCAATCATGGAGCAAATTGGATTCAAACTTGACCAACTACGCTGAATGAAACAAAAATTAATTGCGAGTTGCACATATTCTTGGTTCCTTCAGAAGATAAAATACACAGTTCGTTAGTGCCTATGGGGACTCTTCACCACATGAAAGATAGCAAACTCCCTATGGAAGCACTCGACCATCCCATCGTGTCTTCAATGGTAGTGCTTCACCTCCTAAGTTTGGACAGAAGGGAAGAAATTTAAGAGGCATAGAAGAAGATATCCACCTACCACAGCTGAAACCTTCGCATGTTCGACCGAACAGTTTCTTGTCAAGAACACGTGCTACTTTAACAGAACGCGGGCACCATTTAGAGATAACGTATTCTTGCAGCACTCAGCACGATTCCAAAAGTACATGCACTCGTGAGCACCTCAACGATACTAACTTATCATCGCACTTCAAACCACTGCAGTCCCAATATTTCAGAATCACTCGGTGATGTCTCGGTCCACGACAGCATTAAATTTCACCTCTGCATTTCCTCTACACTCGACATAACATGAACAGACTGTAATCACCAATTCCGATTCACAATGTAATCGAATGACTTCAAATTTGCAGCGTTCTTCCGGTTGTGTTGCTTGACACGTTAGTTGCTTCCGTTACATTTCCCCTCAGCTCTCACAACGAACAAATTATTTGTTTTGTCTCTCAGCACGAACATACCACAACATAATAGGCATGAAATCGGTAGCATCAACCGTCTCCAAGCTAGATCTTTTAAGCATCTCTTTACGACTCTTTCTCTTCGCTCTCTGACCATTCGAACGTTACGCATGCAACAACGCCGCAATGCACATATACCTGTTAGCTGTGTTTTGTTGCACATACAAAATCTCACATCGAGTTCAAGCTACACATTGCTGCGATCCATAGTGCGCATGCAGTTTGATTCTATTCTGTTGATATTGGAGCTCTAAACTCATAAACGTGTTACGATACAGCCATAGAAGTGTCCGTTTTACAGTCCATTGCCAGCAGTTAACACCCCACAATGGAATTTTGCCCAACCGAGGATGGATGATGCGAACTTCGAAAGAAGCTATCGTGGTTTCAGGTATTCCAATCTTGCAAAAGCACCTTCATCTTTCTATCACGTATTTCACGGTGAAATCAGCATAACATCAAGTGCTTCCGGAAACAAATATCAATAACGTACATTTGAACAAAGCTATCCCTCTTAGAGATGAAGTCAATTGCAATAACAACCCAACCATCAAAGAAAAGCTGGCAATGGATCGCAAAGGATTTATGTAACGACGAAACATTATTCTACGACGTATGAAAATCAAACTAATGACGAGAAATGACTCGCTCGCTCAGCGATAAAGTGGATTAGTCCTCTCTCTCAAACAAAATAAAATCATTTCGCAGTCATATCTCAGTGAAGGTGAAACGGAACGGAACAAAAACTGAACAGTTCCACACCTGATTTGCGATGGATTCTTTCTTCCAAATTAGCGTTGTGAAGAAGCGGAATGCGTCAAAGGCGGAATGCGTTAAAAATGCAAAGAGGGATGGAATGGAAGGGCACTAGAGGGATAAAAGTGAAAAACAGCGAAAATAGGACAAAACAAAAAAAGGTGAAAGAGAGCAAATAACCTTGGATGAAGTCGACAGTGCAGTTGATCACCTCGTAAAGTACACAGTTTAGCAGAAATGGTGCACGTTAAGTGCGAATGTTGATAGAGCACTGGGAATGAAAGATGGCTGAATGAATGCGAGAATGAAGGAACTTTCACGTTAAGAGGCACTTCAAGATTCGCTAATGCCAGCATCGATGCCACAAAAATAGGTTTGCTGCGATGAAACTACACACCATCTCACTGTACTTTCCCCAATTTCGATCTATCCGTTTTCAGACGGCACTTTACGTTTTGGAGATAATCTCTAACTATATTGTGCAACCATCTATCGACGCCTGTGAAATGGTTGTGACGTTGCGGCATCCTGCGCTTAGACGCTGGTCAGTCACATGCATGCTGAATCAACAGTCGCTAGATTGAGTCGCTTTTATTTCCTTTTCTTCAGTCGAACTTGCATATTTAATAAGACCTCACCTTACAAGCCTACAGCCAATTGCTTGGGCAGAAAATCAGTGGAATACGAAGCAAGCGGCCGTTCACTTGGTTGTTTCCATTTGTAAAAAGTTCCCGATAGGAAAGTCATAGAACCTATATTAGCAGACGAATAAAACGACGAGGCAAATCACCCAACAGAAGAAAATCACTTCAAAAGCTTTCACTTACACGCGTCAATTGAAAAGCGAAATAAAAAAAGACTTTTGCAGAAATTCTGAACACAACGCCACAATGCACCTTCGCAAGAACTCACAGACCACATGAATTAAAGCACAGCACCGATGCTGCACCCCTACAGTCACCCCATCGAAACTGTTGAGTGCACTGCCGTGGTAGTCGCTTTATTTCCTCGCATTATGCTAGAAGTACATGAAGGATGAAGAAGAAAACCCCTATTGCAACGGAACTGCAACACCTTCTATACTCAACGTGAGTGAACATTTGGCTGCAGCAAGAGTCATTACGGAAAGTGAACAATCGAGAGGCAGCTACGTTGAGGGTTCAGAAGGAGTAGCATCACAGAAAAGACTTTTCCTCTATGCGTCAGTGATTACAGCGATTGATTGCATTCGCTGTGGTCATTTTCAATGTTTGCACTATTATGCACAATCATTCTCAACACAAAGCGATGTCAAAGATTTTCACGAGGAACCCACCGAATAAGGAGCAAATCGCGGATCGCGCCTTGAAATTTTCTGTGATGTGCGCTTTTTTACATAACCCGTCGACCCCTTCCAGATAAGAATGGCGACAGAGTGACTGTTAACAGAAGGAAAAATGAGGACAGGGGAGGGGAAGAGACCGACGTTAGCATATGATGGTGGCATTTATCAGCCCGCTTTTTTCTTTACTTACTTGCTGAGTTTCACAAATGGAGATGGAAAGCGAATGAGCTGAATATAAAAAAAAAAAAAACAGAAGGAAGGCGATACAAAGGTGCAGAACTGCCACTTCAAGCCATAATACAAACTTTGCGGCAGCGATGTCAAACAATCGCGGTGAACGCGTCCTCACATTAGCACACTTTTAACAACACAGTCAACTATTGATTGCCTAATTCTAAGCAAATGCGAGCATGAAATTAACAACGCTTCCTGTTGCTTCTTCATTGCTGACGACGTAATTCGCACGGATCTGGAACATTGCGAACAAATTCTGAGAAAACATCTACTCAATCACGGGAAGCAGTCAAAATAATCTCAACAATCTGAAAAAAAAAGTTGTCATAGATTATAGGCCCATGAGAAGCGATGATAATGAGAAATAGGCCACTAGAAATTCTTTATTCGCGTTAGGAACTCTCCAATGCTTAATTCAAATGTCCACAACATCGAATTCAGACGTCTGCCACGTTGAACTCAAGTGTCTGTGTCACCAAATTCAGAAGCACTCAAATGCGCAAATCTCTTTCTGTGTCGACGCAAAGCACAACATGTGCTACCAGAAAGTGAATCTGTTTGATTCACGAAACCAGTTTCCACTCTCTCCGAAATTATCGCAGTTTATAATCTGTGTTCATTTCACGGCAAATATCATTACGAGAGTTGGGCAAAGCAATGGTGTACATTCTCTTTCGAAAGACATTTAATTGCATCAATTTGCTTAACACTTCTGCATCGACAGATGCAACGCTGATGACTGACAATGTGAGAAAAAATTATAGTGAATAAAAAGGAATGGCCGGAAAAATAACAGTAATAAATGATCGAAAACAGTCCCCTCAAAAACAACCTTTTTCGCGCAATTCCTAAAATCCAGACCTCCCGCACTTAATCTTCCATTCCTCGCATGCTAAGCCCCATAAGCTTCTCTTCAATCTCGTTTTCCTTTCAAGACTACTCTCCTTCATTGGCTATATGGATGCTGAAGAACTGAATTCTAGTATTTACTCTATGTCAGTGAAGAAATAAATTTTAGAAGCGATGAATTTGAACAGCATCAGAAAGAAAAGAGAGAGATATGAATTGAACACAAATTCAGAGGAAATGGCGTCGGGTCTTCAAAATGACCAAATAAAGAAAAAACCAGCGAAGGCATTGTTTCGCCCAAACAACGGCCGCAGCTTATATATATCTGAACTTACTGATTCTGTGCACTGCCGTTAAGAACAATATCATTGAGACAACATTCGAACCCATGAACTGCCCAGATTTGGGCTTCCTCTAGAATATCCACGACAGCCACTGTTCATGTAGCTGTCTTCAAATTCATTCCCACAAATCACTACAAGGCTGGACGCTATATGGACTCATCGCGTGAAGAAGCTGATGAATTCAATGCGAATATTGAGCCTGTATTTCTATTACGTTGGAGGGATAGCTTCCTCTTGAACGGATCATGACGGAAAGTAAGGCTCTCTCTGCCACTTTTGATGACAAAGAGGTGGAAATCATTTGCTTTGAGTTACTCTGCCAACACAGCACTGACTGGCTCATCGCCTTTTCAATATATGAAAACAAAGTCACAAAGGAAGAGAAGGAAACGAGGCATAATGTCGAACGTGGAGAGGAAAAACGTAAAAGAGGGGAAAATATGAGAACTTTTGCGACGCTCACTGCGATCCTGAAATGACAGTCGCTCTCATCGGTACCATTCAACACGCCATTATCATAGTGGTTACGTTCTTCTTATCTCTCAATAATTCAAATGAGATAAACTGACAAATTATATCATTCGGACATAAAGAATCGAGCGATCCCAACGCTCACCTCGCCTCTCACATAACGCAATATTAGGCAACTGGCCAATAATTTCGAACTTGAGTTGCTGTTGTGGCTTGGAACCATGCCACATATGTGCATCTCCATTACATTAATAGAATTAAAATGCGAATATCTGTATGGCATATAAAGAAAGTGGAATGGGAGATCGCAAATGAACGGCCAAACATTTTCGACACAATTCGGAGCGCTTGCAGTCGAAAATTTACATATGGCGAAGAAAAGCACAGAGAAGAGCAAATTACTGACTGATATGCTGTGCCATTGCCTCACACCCCCCCCCCCTCCTTCTCCCTTCACTCCTCCTCTTCTCTCGCTCCTTCTTCTTCGAGGGTGAAGGAATACAGCGTCTACAAAAGAAGTGCCAGCTCATTGTCAAAATCGTCTGCCCACCGAAACGTCATATAAATATTCGGTAAAACGACTGCTTGGAAACGCAGTTCAATTAGTTGCGCACTAATATGTGGATGCAACAATCAAATGTGTTCTCCATCCAGCGACGGACAAGTCGAGACTATGAAGAGCTGTATTCAGCAACTGGTTATCATATGTTCCCACAAAAAATTGCCATGAGACGGTTTCGTCTGAAGAGACTGTCAAAGAAATTCCTTTTTTTATTAACAAAGTAAATAATAAAATCGACCATCTCGTTCTCAAAGGAATGCTACAAAGGAAGCTTAAGAAAATATGCAAACGCCGGCCAGTCTAACGAATGCAACCTGAATATTTTCTTTGAAACTTTGGCACAAATTTTCCGAAAAACCTCTGCTCGACCTCTTCATTGTTTCCGCAGCTGCGGCCAGAAAGGATCACAGAAAGCGGGAAAACTGCATATGTTGATTGCAACCTACGCTCCATGTGGATGGTGACGAAGAAACCACTCTGCAGCTCTATAAACGAAATTCCACCGAAGTTCGTCAGTGTTATTTATCAATAACTTGCGACTGCTTCGAAGCATACTTGCTAAACGAGGGGGAGCGAATGAGTGCAGAGACGAAAAAATCGTGCAGTGACAGCTATTTGCGCTGTAATGTGGAATCGTAACACAGAGATAAGTTAGTTGAAACCAAATCAGGAATGAAACTCCCACAAGAAGAATAGCGCAAGGATACTCTCAGAAATAAAGTGAAGTTGACAAGCAATGAAATCGATTTTGCAATAATGCAGCGATTCACAGGAAACACTGTTGTGCATTCACCTGGTGGGCATAGCTATTGAAGTGTGTGCAATCGGCCTATATAGGTCAACTGTGTTTTTAACTCTACTAAAAAGTTCGCAGGTGGCACAATCATTTCGTTAAGGGGGTACGAAAGAAGTTGAAACAACAAGAAACGAGAACAGCTAGCTAACGAGACAACTTCTCAGGTGACGCACTATGCGAACTGAACAAAAACTGCCGAGCATCGCTGCATGTTGTTTGCACGTCGATTGCGTGCGCATATAGATAACGACTGAAGATGCCCTCCATATTGCTGCTTTCCTCCACACATCCTTATGCAAACAATCTTTAACACAGGCATGCTTGATGAAGCTAACAGTACAAGGCTAATAACCTTAACGCAGTGTCAACATACAGAATTCTGACCGGCCTGATTGCCTGAAGTAACAAACAGAAGCGGATATTATAAGTCCAGCGAAATGGCTGCCTTGGCCTTAAGCTTCAACATTTGACAGAAAAATCTGTCAGATCGTTCAAATGCGGTTTCGGATAACGATAAAAATATTTGTTTTCGCAGCAGCAACGAAATGACAGGAGAGAAAGAATTGGTGGATTTTCTTCAAAAGGATTGTTTAATCACACAGGAGCAAACTGTTTCCGTTCTCCTGCGAAATCCGAAGTCTCTGTTTGATCGAATAGATGGCGAGGGAATTTTTTTCGCCGAGTCCAACTTTTCAGGGACAACTCATGAGGATGCTGTCATTGCAGGCTTCTGAAATTTGGCGTCAATGATATTCCTCACAATCTTGCGTTATATCTCCGAGGCTCGCGTGAACTACCTCTAGCAAATTGCGACGATGTTCCCGTCAACCGTAAAAATTTCGATTGGGTTCACCAGTGGTGCAGACATCACTGAGAAACCCCTAGAAAATCAAGTATTTACGGCTACCCGTCCATCGCTTCCTCCGCGAGAGATAGGACCCAGCTACCTGTTTTTGAATGAATAATACAACGTAATAGAAAAGATCAAAAATTCTGAGAATACTTTCAGTTCATTGTTTACAATCATTGCAAAAGTTGGCAACAACGATATTCGACTCTTTTGGAGTCACAAACATACTCGTTAAATTGTTTTCCATCCCTTCCACCTATCGTTGAATAATTTGGAAAGGGTTAAGTCATCAGCAGCGATAATAGAACAACAGTGTGTTTCGTCACATCACTATATGAAAAGGCACATAGGAAGACATTTCAGCGTTAATCTTGAAGGAAGCAAAATAAATCCAGCACGGAGCGATTTCCACTGCAGCACATTTCGTGATCTCAGTTTATGTTCAATCTGCCTTTGCTTTGCTACAGCGAAGTATCAGCCAGTATTTGAAAAGAAGATGCATTCTCAAGGAAGGTGGATAAGATATAAAAACATGATATTACTTAAATTTGTTCTCGCGAAAGTAAGGAGAAAGGAAAGGAGAAGGAAACGTGCGAAAGAAGAGAGGAATGCAGGAATGCAAATAAGCTCGCATAAAGCTCATTATTCACCTCTTTATTGTTTCGCTTAATAAGAAAAAAGATTGACTGGTTGAAAACATCGTTAGGGCCGAAGAGAAGTTAATTAGAAGAAAGCATGTGAATCATAACAGCGCAGCGACGAATTTTGTAAGAAGTCTAGGAAGGAATAAATGATGAATCGCAACATCCAACCACCTCCCTACCCACTAGACATTTCTTATGAAGGTGTTGAGGAAACAACATTCAGACTGCTTTGAAGCAATAATTTGTTCTGAATATTCCATAAGTCATCTGAATGTGAAACACTCCCGGCAAAATAACGGCATGTTAGGAACTGCAGAGATACGAGAATCGAATGCGTTCATAGGAACTTCTTAATGAAAATGTGCAGCTAAAATTAGTTTGCACTGGTAGAAGTACTCAAACTTTCCGCGCTTTACAATCTCGACACTTGGCGCACCCCAAATCTCGAGATGAGATCGCAAGTTTCAAGAACGCCTAAATTACTGCTGAATTTCACCAATGGGATATGGTAAGATGAAAAAGGCGATACTTCGAAATTTTCTATTTCTTCCACTCCGCCGATGCAGTCGGTCAATCCACTCCGGAAGAGGCATCAAATTTTAATATTGGATGCTTTCCACAGTGAAGATGCCAATGATGCATTCATCACTCTCTCCGACTTCGCCAGGATTCACACGTGTGTACATCGAAACAACTAGATGCCACTTTTTATTCGTCGATTTTACCAATCTGGCAACAACGTGAACACTCCAAACACAGCGAACGGACTGATTTCGCCGATGACGTCAATAATTCAGAAATCTGAGAGATTATTATTTCTGCCACGTTCCAAGTTCCAAACAATAGTGAGATGTAGCGTTGGCCACAGTGATCACTTCTGAGATTCTCAATTTCCCCACAGCGAATGGAGTCCATAACTATACCATAACCCTCTTTCGATAGTCAACTACAGGCACAAGCAGTCACTTACGAAGTGAAATCAGCGAACATGTCGATTAGGCGAACTTCTTAGAAGCAAAGGATCTGCAAGAGATCGAACCGCATATTGCAGAGCAGTAATAAAAGTAATGCAGAGTGTAATGACGAAATGCAACTGCAGTTCAGATCTTCGTCGGATGTCTCCAAGAGTGGTCATTGGAAAGGGAGAATGGGGACGAGGAAAGCAGAAAGGACCTTGAAATGAGGAAATTGGACAAAGCAGAAAGACATCGAGAGCATAGATAGATCCCGTCTGGGATATCAGATACGACCACTGTAAGATGAATGCAAGAAAGGAATGGGATAGGAGCACTAAATGGGGACATGCACATGTCGCTCTGTTTACTTGTGACATTCATTTTGCGTCCGCTCTGTTTGTCGTTAAATCCTTGTGTTTGTCTTCGAGCCTCTTGATGTGTGTGTTTCATGCGTTCAGTCTTAAGCACTCGAAATCGTTGCATGCGCTCTTCCTCGCCGTTCTTCAAATCCGCCCTACGTCGAAAGCGCCAATTTCACTTGGTGTTCTAGGGAAACGAGATGACATCAGGCCAAGTCTTTGTTAAGCTTGTAGACTGGCTAGGCGCTCTTTATTCACCACTTCGTTCGAGTCCATTCCGAACTTTATGATGCCTATACAAAGCCGTGGGTGCGATGTAAGTGAAGGATGAACTTCATGGACTTAGCAACGCCTACAATGAATGCGAAATGGCCATGAAGGGAATTTGATGTGGTGGCATGAACTTACTGAGATATTACAAGCTTGCTTCAATTTATGGTCAAATATTATGAAGCTGTGTTCATGCTAACAACGGACTCAACTTTGACGTCAGCACGTTAGAAGCCCTTGAAGACGAAACCTGTTGGCAGTGTGGGCACTGTACGGGAAAGCGGAGAAGCAAAATTCGTCGACTCTACTGCCGACAGCTAAAAATTGAAAGGATTTGTGAAAATGCCATTTTCGACATTTCTATAGCCGGAAACACCTGGCGAAGATTGGCGGGGATCTGAAGCTGCTATCTTTTAATAACGCAAATCGGAAGCAAATGAAACACATTGCGAACATGAGCACAAAATCTGAAGTTATGAAGACGGAACCCGTGGGACGAAATGGAAAGATGCACGTCATCTGAAACAACTGACAGAGGATACGCAAAGAGAGACGAAGAGAGAATCTAATAAAAAGCAATGCCACACATCGGAGATTCCACGGAAACAATTTTGGAATAGCCGTCTCGCTAAACGAGATTTGAAGAGGCCATGCCGTTCTTCAGTAAGAACAACCATTTCTAATTAGTCTGGTTGGCTAAAACACCGATAGAGATAGTGCAATTCTTTGGCTCGATCTCTACTTGCAAAATTTTGCACAGTTCAATGCGAACTCTCACAGCCTTAGACGGTTTCCTTCTGGGCTTAGACAATTCTAGCACCTGGGCATCACCAAAAAAGGTGACAGCAACATGAGATGCGTACGGCTGTACCAACATTATAAAACTCCATGATAAAGAAGCCACGACTATCAAGTCACACTCAATTTCCCTGCTCTCACTCACTCATATTCGGAAGTGGAAAAAATCCTGGAACAGCGTCATTGAAAACGTCCAATTAAAGAATGAGTAGATAGTAGTGACAAGGACAGGTTCAAAACATCATAGTTTTATTTCCCCACTCTATGATAAGATCAACTGGATTTTGCTTTTATGAGAATACATTAGCAGCAACACTAACGTATCAACGACGCAATTAATGAAGAAGCGCAAGCGCTGCACAGCTACACTCATTTGCGCGCATCCGGTTGCCCTCACAGCTCCTCCGAGTGCCATCACAACCAATGCACAACACCTATCGAGTAAGGCAGGTGCTCTTCATCCTAATCCCGCTTGCATTCTTCATTGGTGCAAAGCGCTTTGTGCTGTTTCGCAATCAGCATTCATACGCTTTAGCGATCATCATGGACTGCAACATTCAAGAGGTTTGACCTGATTTACCTTTACCATGTTGAAAGACGGCAACAACCCCTAAAATAAATTCCAAAATTCAAGAACAAAGTGAAAATTCTGTAGCGGTGGTATGATAAGCAGATTAAATGCGAGCAGGGGAAGGGCACTTTACACTGCTTTTGTTTGACAACACCCTTATATTGAGACACATAAATGCAAGAGAGAGAACTTTACACATAGTTTGAGAAAATTGCATAAATGGCCGTTACACGAAAACAGAAAGTTTACTTAGAACAATGCCATAATTGAATAAATATTCTCCCAATCCAAACCAGCATGGTCAATGTTAACTGCTGATAGAAGTTCACTTTGATGGATCCACTCAAATGATCTCTGAATATTCAAACTGAATGAAGTGATCAGTGAAATAAAATTGAGCAATAGCAAGCTAAAGACCAATTGCAGCATGCAGCCTCGGATTCTGCATTCCCTCCCGATCATACTCTATAAATAATTGGAAATGTGTGGCCCCTAGGAATTCACTTAGCACTGTACGGCATTTGAACCTCAAGGAAATCAATGATGAATGAATAAAAAATGAGGCAGATTTGCCAACGAAAATCAATATTGCAGTTGGTGCAATCAACAATGGAGGCCATGATAAGCAAAGCCGAATCCATCCTGAGAGCCTCCGAAAAGGTTGAGTCAGACACTATTTATTACAACTCGTTTCACTGCACGCTTCGGAATTGTTGCACTGTCCTACAGTTTATTGAACACCTTTCGTTGCCACAACGTTCCATGACTTATTTATCCATTAAGCGTTATGTCTCGATCACTCCTTTACTCCACGATGTCCTGATCTCCTTCTTTTGGACACCTCAAATCAGAAGCCTTCTAATCTTTTAGACTTAAGTGGTCTCTGCTTGAAATATAAATACATTTGATCATTCATTTACCAAGAGCATGTATATTGCCAACTCATCGTCCATGACGCTCAAACAGCGAGTGAGCAGCTCGATAAGGGTCCCCCATTCAGCGCAAATAAGAACACATTTTAAAGCGCACTAAACGCAGAACATACACCTTCACATTCCAATTCATCACGAAATGATGAAATATTATAGCAACGCCACGAGCTGCACAACTTAATAGTTGACAAACTAACTCTATGTACAGAGCAAAGCCCCTAGTTTAATACGCATGCATGATTGCGCAGTCTCTTCCCTTCCTCTCCCTTTTGCTGGATCCCGCTCACGATTCTACATGCCATCAGTTACGGTCGCAAACTGTGATTGTAGAACCGGTACTATTTGACAATTTCAGGACGACTCGATCTTCTCAGACCTGGAAGATCAATTTTGGCTTTTGCGAGAAACCGTTCAGAAATTCCCTTGGTTGAATCGCACCACAGATATTCTTCTCAAATTAAGTAGCGCCGAAGCTGAAACCGAACACTTCACTTGTGGTGGATTAGGAATGAAGTGGCTTGGTAAAAACGTATGGATGGAGAGGAGAATAGGGAGGGAGAAAGGAACGAGAGTCAAAGTATTTTTAAAATGATCTGAATATTGTGTGACTGAATGAAACGCATGAGATTACTAACAGGTGGACTTTTACAGCATCACATGAGCAACAAAAAGGGTGTACGGACGAAGCGTCGCGATGTAATGGGTTGCTCGCTTGATAAGGTGACCATCGGAATGCAAGAATGCGATGAGATGCTTGAGCTCGATGACTTGCAGGCGGCACGTGCCCACTGGATACAACTATTCAAAATCAATATGCAGGTCGATAAGAGTTCGCTAGTTTGCATGATCAACAACAGCAAATGCGCAAACGATATGCGAGCTTGCATTCTGGCCCACTCTCCAGTTGGCTGCCGAAACACCAAAAAACAGCGCAGGAATGTCTAAAACTCCATAACAGCCGCATCGCAGCGATTTTTGAATAAGTGGTATTTTACCTTACTCGACTGCCAATCACTAGAAAAGAAGGTAACGTGGGAATAAATAGGGAAAGGACACTGCACCACCATCGCGACAGCTTTGTGATAATTTAAGGTGCCGATCGTTTACAATACATTCTTTTATCTACTCAAGAAGTTCGAGCATATTCGACCACTGTGGCGCTTCTCGAGGAATATTACCGGCAGGAGGTGGTGCAAGGAGATCTTAAAGAAAGACTCTCGCTTCGTGTATGTACCACTTTCTCTTCCTTTCCTTTCAGTCAGAGGATAAAACACTGCAACATTATACGAATGTGTCATTTGAGATGACTTATAAGCGAATATGAACTTACTGCACTGCAAATATGTACCTGAGAAAGACCTAGTTCAGAACAAGCGACTTCCCGTCTTTCAGCACATGCGCTGATCAAAATTCGAAATCTTAGGGCAAGAGGGGGACGGAGTAGGGGGAGGAGAGAAATGAATGTGCAACGGAATTGAAAAACTGGAATGGACTTCGGCAAGAGTCGTTCAATGGGAATAACAGTCCTGGCATTACAATATATAAAAAAGGGACCACTTTCCTCCATCGCGGTACTGAAATCAGCCGATCTCGCTGGTTGCAAAGAAGACCAATGATATAACTGAAGACATTCTTTTCATGCGCAAACATTTCAATCGGAGATCGAGAAAATATCAGTTTCACGATTTCCAGAGAAAAGTATTGAGCTGCATCCCTTTCTGAGGTACTTATCCTCGACTTGCGAATAACGACTCTCATTGACAACGAACAGACTTTCCCCAACTGCACCAAATGCCTTAAACTCGCTTTTGAAATAAAGAAACGAACAAAGTGCAAAAATGATGTCCAACTTCAGTCAACATTGCAATAACGTGCAAGCAGCTATAAACATGATAATGGAAAATGTCGACGACGTGGAAACGATGAACGGTCTGATTCAACAGCTTGGTGCCCATCATTTCTTCTACGAAGCATACGAGCCACACTTCGAGGTGCAGATAAGATGATACAATTGGTTTATTAGTACTATTTTGGGAGTATTTTACAATAGCTCAACCTCATAGGTGATGCCACAACAAACAACTATGTGCATTGCATTCCAAGACGAATTGTTCTGCGATAGAGAGATGGCAGTAATGAAAAGCTATACATCATGCTGCTCACATCGTCGACCATCTCCGTCATGGTCTTAGTATCCTAGAGGGTGATCTGATCTCGATATGCTGAGTGATAGGGGCGAACTGATTTTAGGGTGTTAGAAAGGTAACAACAAATGCGTTGGGAAGTGGAAGAGGGGGAAGAAGACAGTTGCGTGCGTCGCCGACCGATCTAGTGCGGCATAAGATTCACGGCAATGTTGTGGGCTAGCAGGCGGGATGAAGAAACGCCGGTAGATAAGTGATTACCAGCGGCGGAAGTGATGGAAAAGGATAAAAAATGGCAGAAGCATTGTTTCAAATATTGGAAAATGGCCGAGATGCGATTGCGATAAATGAGAGCTGAAATGGACTGCTATAGAGGCGTTTGAGGAACACGAAAATATATAGTGCAATCATGTAAATAAAGTGAGCTTGACACGAAGTCTTATAGAGGCGGGCATTCATTTCACGATGCCGTGAAAATGCAGTTTTGTCGTTTGAGACATGAAATTTAGGCACTATGTTGTCTGTTTTGTTTGTGAGAGGACATTGAGTGACGCGGTTCAGAAAGTGCTTGCATCGATATAGCTGAAGCTGTAACTGTGCGCATTTTGAGGAGTGTGCTGAGACTGACCTCCCCTAAGTAATACTCTCATTACCCGCTCCAAAATCCTACTTACGGATGCTGAACAGTACAGATTGCGACTACAAATATTAGCGCTTTGGAAAAAATTTTCAGTTAGTGTAAGGATGGTAATAACGCGCAGGACTGAGAGCCATAAATCAACAATGAAAGTCAACGGTTCTGCAGATGTTCTTTGCATAGGCCAAACATGAAATATTCTTTATCTTCACTCGTTCATCGTTCACAGCAAACGATACCTGATTTTATGCGTAATGAAGACTCGTCGCCAGGTGTTACATCACTCGTTTATGGAATCTATGCGTCGAACGCTCTATGGTACTGCAGCTCTCGACGAACGTCTCGAACGTGCATGGAACACGGTCTTTACAAGACGGAATCTTTTTTAATTTCAAATCAATTTCACTCTACTACAAACGGAATAAGTGTATAGCGTGCCATTCCAGTTGTTATGCCACCGAAATACGGTCACAACAGCACTTTTCAAGGCAAACAATTCATTGCCGACAAAAGCGCAAATAAAATTCGAGGCTGCATCAAAACACCCTCAAAACGTTCAGCTGTCTAAATATAGCTGAAAAAGCTAAATAACTGTTTTATCACTTATTAGAAATCAAGCGATTCGACGCGACCTCTCACACCACGAATCCTATCACAGCAATTATTTCGTTATGTCAGCCACTCAACAACTTCCGTTCAGGTGAACATTAGCGGGCGCAAGGATCCCTCGAAATAGGAAACGGCAATAGTCGCATGCTTTGCCATCGGGTTTCTGTCCCTCCACCCCCGTCCCCTTCCCAGACTCATATATCGTAATTAGCTATCATTGCAAACACAGTCTTCATGAATATTGACAGATATTCGAAATGATTAAATGCAATATGAGTAACGGAGTGGCTGCACAACGTCACTGCTATATGTCGCAATGCATAACGCCGAAGGAGATGGCAGAAGTGAGTGTGATGTGGGAGCAAGTTAAGACGAAGCATGTCCACGACGTCGGCTCCAACATTTGCCAGCTTGCGCTGCAGGTAATTTGCCTAATTGTTGTTAACTGTATTCTCGTAGTCAACGTGGACAGAGATTTAGAAAAGATGCAATGTGGAAAACTGTTGGCAGATACTACATGAGAAAAATGGTTCAATGACAAGTCGCTTGACTACCATGCCTTGACTGTTTATTTCGATCTCATCGTTTCTTCCCCCCTCGGCATTAACTACAATTTACACATTAATCTCAAGATGATCTATAAAAGTGCAAACTCACCTTTGCGTTTTCACACTTGAAATGCACTGAATGGGACCTTTCCCACCCTCTGCCTGCTCCCCATCTCCCATACAACCCAACGCATACTTGTGCATTATATCCCAGAATTTATATGTTGTGAAAAGGCTCTTTCCATCATCAGAAATTACGCTGCCACTTGCAACTTAACCAACATGAAAAGAGAATTTTGGTCAAGCATTCGATCGAATTTGCGTCACAGTTTCCGAATCGGAAGACAATCTTCAGCAATCTGCTATTCCAATTGAATATCTCAGTGCTAAACGTCACTCGAACAGTTGAAGCAATGGTTCAAGCAATTTTCAGATATATAATAGGCAAATAGAGGAGATGAAGTTGAAGCTGCCGGTTAAGATCGAAAGGGACAGTGAGACGTTGCAGCAGCTATCACTCCTCATTATCGGCGTTAGTTCTTTTCACTGATTTTTAAACTTTAACAAGTATGCGTGCAGTAAAGCAGACGATTATAACACAGTGCTGCTCATCGAGACATTTAATGGGTGTGTGGATGAAACACCTGATCGAACGAATGAGGAGCAACGTTAGGAAAGGATTAGGAAAAAGAGGAAGCGAAGTGGGAAGCAGCATCCAGGATGTAGACCAATTGCACGGCAGTTTCATTCATCATTGCTTAACACAGGTACTCAATACATATACGAATAAATACTCCAATATATATTTTTTGTTTGCTTACTTATTCATACATATCCACATAAAACACTTATGCACAAGTGTCCTCAAGCCTATTATTTGAACACTTAATTAACAGGCGCTCAATCGCTTGCTCACTTGATTGTTATCCCAACCAGACAAGTCCGATGCACTCTGCAGTGAAAACTGAATGTAATAGGTGATTAGAAATCTTACGATCTGTCAGTGACTCTCATTCTATTATATACCTAAATATTCTGTCAATAGCCGTCAGTCCTAACCAACTAAATAATGACAGCGCCACGCCTATCTCTGTCAACTGATCAAATATAAATCGGCGTCGAGCTTCTCTAAGAACCTGTCTTAACTGCTCTGTCAGTAGAATCTGCACCTCGATTGTTAACACGTCATCTCGCCCACCAGTTATAACAACAGTGTTAAGCGCTATTAGTGGAAGCCAAATAATAAGCACAAATCCCTATGCCGATAAACTGGCTCAAAGAACCAATTCATTGAGCAGTTCAGCTGTGCATGTGAACCATTCTGTGATGCTTGTTTAGGCACTCGAAACGACTTTTCAAAGTTACAACGTTGAAAACGGTTTCGCTGACCTTCCAAACCGACTTCAACCTTTCGTGCACCGTTCTCTGGTGTTATAAGTGTGTCCCGCC
>JAARMF010000116.1:131921-152266 GCA_022844705.1 Toxascaris leonina | reverse complement strand
CAAACTACCAGAGAAAATCGCCGATATCAATTGATATCAAAAATTGAAAGTTCCTCTCAATTCGAAGGTTATTGATGGCCATGCGAACATCATCACCATTAGTTTTGTCAAATATCTAAGGGCCACATCAATTGTTATCAATATGAATAGTAGCACTAACACATCGATGAGCGTTTCCAATTTCGACCTCCAGTCGTTTGATCTCTTCGTCCTTCATTTTCAGCTCCGCTTGGAATAGCGCCAATTTATCACGTAGTACCGACAACTAAAATGAACAGTCAGTAGATAAAAAGTGCACACAACCGGCTCTATGAGGCCACAACAAACCATAATCATAAGAAGAGGTGTCCTGAATATGCACCACTCACAGCCATATCCCAGATCCCCTCCACTCACGAGAAGCAATATTGGAGGGAACCGCTTCTTCGTTTAGAACGTACTATGAAAATGAATGATGAAATAAATAAATACAAAATAAAATGATCTTATTAAGTTCTCCAAAGTTCCCATCTGACGATGTGACCCATCCGTTATGTAGTTGATTCATACAAGAGAGAAAACACCTCGCCTTATACGTTAGACAAGCAGACGTAAACGCATGAGATCGGATCCTGCGTTCAAGCGTTCACCTCTCCCGTTCTTCCAACATGATGTGTTCATCACTGTTCATGTCTTATACTCATGACATCGACCATAAAGCTTTCTTCGTTTCAGTACGTTCTCAAAATTCAAAAATCCTCCTCCCAAAAAATCCTGAACTTGGAGGTGAATGAATAGCCATTGCTCCCTTCACACAATACAACAACGCCTCCCTTTACTCTTAGACAAAACTGCACATTACCACACAGTCTTCATTCTTTGTTCCAAATATGCCGTTCCTGTATCCGTTCGAAAATAGTTTTTAATTTCAGACCACCAGACAATATATAAAATGCAGCTTTTGTACACACGAACAGCTAATGACACATCACTACCAGGTGATTAGGTTCAAAACGAAGATGAAAGCTGCTGCAGATTGGGTCTATTAACAACGAAATCAATGTACAGGCTTTCAGCGAGATATGGTATGGAGGGGAGGGGAGGGGAGTTACATCGCTGCAATATGAACAACCACAAAAGGTGCATCATATGCCACAAGTAAACATATACTTCATCCTACTCAAAGAGGTAGTATTGGAGAGGTTGTGCTAGGTTGAAAGATTCGAGGTTTTCAAATCCATGACTGGCACTGTGGGGGGAAAAGTCATTTAGATTTCTACCACGACCTCTCATTTTTTTTTTGTACAAAGAGGGAATTATTCCCTTCCGTCCTTCTTCAATTTCTTCTCCTGCAAGGAAGAGCAAGGAACATGAGCGCAGTTAGCCAACCTGCTTCTCGTAGTCAGCGCATTCTGTCGAATGGGTGATAGCCGATGCACCAGCCACAGTCCTTTGATCAGCATCAGCTTCCGTGAATTGATTATTCTTAATACATTGATTTCAGCATACATCCAATTCAAATTACTGTTTAAACTGAATGAAGTAAGAAAAAAGCAAATTTGTTTTAAGCATCACAAAAAACTGAACCCTAACCTTCCTATGTAGAAACAAAGTTTAAAGTTTGAAACCACTTAAGGCTCCGATTTCTCATGTGCTCTTCACATGTATTAAGATATATCCACAATGCAACACTCTCCGCTAGTGTCGTTTAGGAATGTAACGATGCACAGGGCTTTAAATCTCTCTCAAATATTGAATGACATCCAAGTGCACTAACTTTTCAAACGGTTCCTAAAGCGGCAAAGTGCTACGGCAGCTTAGGCTAAGACGCAATGAGAAACGATAGTTTATAGCCGTTTTACGGTTTCATCAATGGGGTCACTATTTGGGACTCAGCAGAAGAGAAAGTCCCTTACACTCGCAGCCAAATATTTATTTAATAGTAGTAAATATCTTTATTTTACGATAAAGAAAGCATGGCATCACAGGTCCATTAGAATAACTATACCCAGGAGCCATAATATATGCTTAATTATAAACATTGCACATAACCATGCACTGGAAAACACACAGAGATTGAGGAAAGCAAAGACCAGAGATCATAAATAAGATACACGCAGGAATGCAAAATGAATATTTGATAATAAATTATAGCCGGAATAGTGTCGATAGATCGCACCGTTCCAGGCGTCGCTTAAAGCACGTCAGTAACCTGCCATAACTGCATCGTATGGCAAAGAATTCCAGATAGAAACAACACGAAAAGCAAAAGAATTGAATACATCAATTCGATTCGTTGTTTTTCTTAGTATTCGCAGATGGTGAAGTCCCGTGCGCAATGCAAACTTTGTAAAGGAGAAAATACTCTCGAACGAAATTGCTCAGAAACCTTTAACGATTTTTAAATATAAATATAAATCGAACTGCGCTCCACAATGCCATAGAGGTCTCAAATCAAAAATGCGAATTCGCTGCTCATAATTGGGAATGGCCCAAGAATGGTCCAAGAAAAGCTTTTCTAAAAGCCGTCTTGGTAACGCGCCGCTCGACTCCTTCAATCATTTCGATATCCTTTTTCATAGACGGGGACTAAACCAGAGTACAGTACTCTAAGATGGGGCGAGAGTAAGCAACGAAGGCTTTCCGATGATTTTTTAGGCAACTGCATTGCACAGGACGCAGAATATTCCTAGGCAACTATCGCAACTTGAGCAGCCTTCCGCGGAACTTCAACACAGTGATTAGTCCAACTAAGATCGGAGATTGCAGAAACTCCCAGATCTCTCATCACTTCCTTTGCAGGAAGATCGAGACCACATAAACGCAGGGTGTATTCAGTCCAGAAATTTAAATGCAATTAAAAGCACTTCTCAGCGGGTATATCAAGCTGCCATCACTGTGAGTACTTTTCTAATGAAACCATGTCCTGACAGAGCACGTTATAATGGATCCGAGGATCAACAACAGTCCTGTATATCTTTATATCACCAGCATAAAGCTTAAAACAACTTATCAGGTTCTCTGGGAGGTCGTTTACATGGAACAGAAATAAAAGAGGCCTCAGAATGCCGCTACCTTGCGGCACCCCACAGAACACAGAATGAAAGGAAGACAAGGCATTTACTTCTTTCACTCTGAAACTGAAAAAATTTCCACGAAAAAATTTTTCAACCAAGCAAGGACAGCGCCACCTATTCCATATGCCTCCAATTTCACCAATAGTTTTGGAGGGGTCACCGAGTCAAAAGCTTTGGCAAAGTCAATATAAAGCACATTTGCTTGGAAAGCGTTATTGAGATCAGCATACCAGTCGCAGTAGGACGTCATGAGTTGTGTGAGCGTGGATCTTCCTTTGAGATAAATGTGTTGGCTATCGCTGATAATGTTAGAAAGGCTAAGATGACGCAAAATTGATTTTCGCACAATAATTTCGGGCACCTCGCAAAATATGACGTAAGACTGATAGAACGATAATTCGAAAAACGGTCTAAGGGAGGCTTTTTCGGCAATGGCACGAATACTACNNNTGATAATGTTAGAAAGGCTAAGATGACGCAAAATTGATTTTCGCACAATAATTTCGGGCACCTCGCAAAATATGACGTAAGACTGATAGAACGATAATTCGAAAAACGGTCTAAGGGAGGCTTTTTCGGCAATGGCACGAATACTACTGTTTTCCAAGCATTTGGAACGGTGCCTACTGCAACGCTACGCCTAAAAAGGAGACATAAGGGGCAAGAAAGGCTTGTCGTGACTTTCTTGATAAATCGCGAAAGTACATCTCCTGGCGTTAGCGACACCTTATCACTGAGCTCAGAAGTACCCTCTCTGACTACATCTAAATCTATCCTGATGGCATCCAAATGGTGTCGCATGTACACGGGGAAGGGAAGAAGAGTACCATCGTCCGTTTTAAAAAGCTGTCCGAAGAATAAGGCGAACTGTTCCGAGTTTGCATAATCATCAGAAAGGGCTGACCGTCATCATTAGTAATGGTTCGAATGCAGTGACGTGACCTGACTGTGTTATTCATGTATTTTAAGACCGAGCCATCACTACAAGAAAAAATCAGGCGTTTTTCACTGGTATCCGCTCACTTTTTGTATGTCTTACGATAATCTTTGGAGCATTTTCGGAATGCATTTCGCCCACAACAAGTAATCATCGATCTGAGACCAATCGCAATAACTACAGTCATTACGATTGGTCTCAGATCAATTACTACTTGTTGGAGTACGACTGGGATCTTGAGTTTCGTTCATATCGTAGTTTAGAAGATATGCATGCTGCATTTTTAGATTTGGTGAATCGTGTTATTGATAACGTTGTCCCCTACGGGAAAATAAGGCGCTTACTGCTCAAATGTCTTTATATCTTCAGCGTATAGCTTTGAAGCGGTATTTCCTGTGGAGAGATAGGCAGAAAGCACACAAAATCACTGCTTTTCGAAAATGCTTTGAAGATTGCCACAAGGCATGCAGAAAGTGGGCGATCAATGATTACTTGCCAATCTTTTCATCCATATCAAACAAACCTACTGAGGTGAATATGTGGAAGATAGAATGATTTAGGGAGGGAGAGGGGGTCTCATGCAATGAAAACCTCAAAAGTACTCACATATCAGGTGCAGTAAAAAACCTGCCAAGACATAACGCCTAGCAAGAAATGTCAGTATGTCTTGAGTTGCGGAGTGAGAAGAAAGGAGCGGGCAGTACGGGATGTAGTAGGGATGCGGGAATGAACTTAATAGAAATAAAGTATTGCCGCATTGTGGGCAACAGAAAAGAGAGCAGCGATCACATTCTTCAACCAAAAGCGTTCTCAACAAGCATTTCTTAGGCAGAATGATTCTCGTCGAAAGACACTTTCCACCTAGTCATATAGTTCGATATCACACATACAACGTTGGAGACAAACGTGAAGGAAATAAATGGTGTTGGAGTGGAGTCAGAACTTGTTTAATTCTTAAGTTCCTCGTTACTTGCCTCAGTTTTGCCTCTTTGTCAAAGTTCACATTACTTGCTAATCTTTAGGTTGTTGAATGCATGTTCCTAGTGCTTTCTTTCCGTTCTAGCGCATATTTTAGTGACTTTCCTTTATTATGTTGGTATTCACTGAAGAGAGTCAATTTTAATATGATGCTGTACACAGAAAAACAAATAACGTCATTGATGTATGACACAGCAACCTTGTGGATGGCTGAATATGTGCTCGAATACATTAACGAAATCGCACACGAACTTCCCTTCATTTGTTGTGACTGAAGAAGCAATGAGATGCAAATCGACATGATCAGCATATGCTCTGCACCAATCCAGCTTAGCGTATAACTTTTGTTATCGATCGTTGATGGAGTGCGGGAAGGGGAGCGTATGAAGCACGAATGGTCCCCCGGACTTTTGGTTTACAATTGCATAGGGCGAATATTTCCTTCCCACTCACGAAGGCATTAAGCGAAATGTGTTAAGGAATTGGCCATGTGCGATTTGCAAGTGTTTGCTTTTTTCAGGGGTTTGTCACTGATGAGTGGATACGAGGTTGGAAAAGAAGACTGGAATGAAAAACATTTTTGCTGAGTTTACGCTTGACAGGAAAACGAATAATTTGTTCGATGAAACGGAGGTATACTCTTAATTTCTGTGCTCCAGTAAAGGTCGTCTTTACTACCATCGATGAGCAACTCGATTTTAAAGGAGTTCAACTGCTTCTTAAATGCTAAGATGCTCAACGTTTCAGGATACTCTTAGTGGCAAGCACAAATAGTTGAATTTCAGTCTAAATATAAACTCAGCAGAATTTCATCCCAAGGGATATGCAAACGGACGTCTGCACGCCACAGATGACCATTCTGCCACAGTTCGATGAGCACAATGCACATACATAAAGCAACCAAATATCTGCCTCATGCAAACGCCGGTCGAGAGTATACGTGTCAGAGAGCCGCAGCAGCAAGTGTAAAATGAAAATTTTCGTGGGGATTTGTGGATATGAAGCTCGATGAGGACAACGACCGATAAGAGACGTCAGTGTGTTATGCAATGCTTGCAGGGGTACAACACATCTGCATAAATAAAAGCATCAGCATAAATTTACAAAGTGATACATACATGCAAAGTGAGTTCGCGCTCAACTTCGTCGTAACAAAAAAGAGCACAACTCTTCAAAAAAGACCAATGCCGCTTCGCATTCTTGTTAAGCACAGCTTCGCTTCTATTCTCTCAAGAAATCGACCTTCTTAGAAGCAGGTCATCCATTGGCATACTGCGAAAAGTGCCTCCCTCATTCAAAATTGTGCACATTCCACTTGGTTTGCCGTACCATAGGTCTTTGATAATAGCCTTGCACAGCTGTCATATATGTGAGAATGACCCCAATCCCCACCCTTTTCCTCATGCAAAACGATTTTCCAGGCCTTCGCATGCTTTTCTGTCAAATGATACCAACCATATCCCTATTACATACACCTGGATCGCTCTCTGCTCACAGGACCTCGATATGCTGCGGGCACTCTGTTACACATAAGCACACATCCATGCATGCTTTCGCAGGGTTAGCCAGCTAGATACACGCTGGCATAGCATTACTGAATAATGTGCATATCTACATGCCACTAGCACATGGTATACCGTTACTGAGCTATTATTTCACATTTGTAGTTACTCTAAATGCAAGCTTCAAGAAAATGGCGCTAAACAACTTGAAAGAGCTTTCGAATCGACAACTTATGCATGAAATAAATAGCCTCTTGCTATACGACATGCTGAATTGTTTTGTTGATGAAATGAGTCTGAGTTTTGTATGCCCCCTTATCGAAGTGGAGAAATGATATGAACATATGCTTGAAATGCACCAGTCTCGAATGGAACATGTGGCCACCCACTTCGATCTTCTTAAATGAAGATGTTACTCATACGAAATATGAAGTGGACATAAACCGGTGGCAATAAACGACGCATAGAAGGCCAACCGGTTTTTGAAGTTCGTTGAGTAGATGCTGCGATTCTGCAAGCGCCTGTTGTGTAGAGATTATTTCCCGTTTCATATCGTCGGCCTCCGCATGCAATCGCCGGTTCTAAAATCAGTCCGCCTAATGATGCGACCAGTGATAATAGAAGGAAATTAGCGAGCAAATTTAAGACCCCTTCTTCCCATTATTATGGAAACTACTGTAAGGATACCCGGCTTCTTTAGTTGTTGGTCGTTATTGGTAAAAATCTATTACTTGGAGATGCCCACCACTACTAAATGGGCTGCAGGTTGTAAACTGACTTCTTTACCTCCAATCACAGTATGCACAGCAATATACAGCAGCTGTGGGTTATCGATCGAGGATGGACAAGCTAATCCTGCATGCGCTCCGCATTCTCTTCGAGGCTTGCCGCTGTATGTCAAGTTTGTACTATAAAGGAAATTAGAAAACCTCACCGGAAATTGCTCCTCGTGGATGCCTACGTAATCCGCCGCATAATCTGAGACCTGTTGAAATGCGGTCTCAGCGGGGAAAATTTCAAAAACATTCATTGCTTCCGATATTTTCACCTTCGATAAAGAACTACAATGATTTTGTTCACCATCATGTGTAAATCTCTACCCACCCGCCCACCGTTGCAGAACTTCCATGACATTTCTCCATCAAGTACACATTTCAGGACCGTCAATTTCAAATTAAGACCTTTCACTCTGCGACGATACACCTCATGATGGATGAATCGATCGTCTATTTTAATCATCCAATCACGTGATAAAAAACACCCGATCCCGAATGTAAAAGAAAAGGGCCTCTTTCTATAGAGACTTCGAGTTCATTACTGCAGCAACAACCTTTCGTTTTGACGTAACACCAATGAAAGTATCATTGGAAGAGCATTTCAACAACTCTAAAATTATTTACTGCAAAGAACGGATGCAGCACGAGCAGTGCTGCCTTTCAAATGACATAAACATCAGAAAGAAAACCGCATCGCTCACTGAAAACCAACTAGGAAAGAAATGTCAGGAAAAGAGTTCAAGAAGATGTCGGCATAAACTCCATACCGAGCACAACCTTGCTAGGTCTTCCTTCTAGACCAGGAAGTAAGAATGCCATGAAGGGAAAGGAAATGATACGAGAAGAGGAACGAGCGATTAATCTATTAAGCACAGCAGTCGTCTGAAAACCGCAATACTTAAGTATCGTAGAATTGCTTCCTCTAATGTTATAGTCAGAGACACTTTTTAGAGCTGTTTTTTTTTTTTGCGTTACTCCAAGATTGCCTCTTACGAGAATACAGACGCCAAAGAAAAACTCATCTGCGTGTTGTAATCACCCTCTAGGGACATAGGATTCTGATATTTCATATTCTGAATCACTATTTAAAATAAAATACATAAATCCTAAAAAAAAGACTTCTCTCCTATTCTCTCTCCCTGTCTTTGTCTTCTTGGCCGATCCCGTGTCATAAAGCAATATATAACAGAATCCATGCCATTCGTTTTCCTTCAAACTTTAAAGCACTACTGCTCATCAATTCTTATTTTGCAAAAACATTCTCAAGCGTGCGGAAAATCAATTAGAGGTGAACAAAGAACGACTGTGCCAAAAATAATTTTCCTTCTACTCGGTAATATAATAAAAACAAAACCGCCGCCGTTCAAAATTTTTGTTCAATTTCCTCCAAAGTAACAATTAAACAATGAAAAATAAGGAAAACAAGAGTTGCTGACAAAGATCCCTCTGTGTAGATACCTTTTGCAGTTCAAGAATGTGTTCGGCTAATGCATCAACAGGCGTCATGCCACTGCACTCCCACATGATGGATGTCAATGAAGGGCACCCACAACGACGGCAAAACAGCGAACGGCACTACTCGACCAACATCAGCAAAAACAACTCTCTAAAGCCGTTAACCAACACACCCCAACTAGTCGCACTCTTCTTCCTCTTCGGCGGTATCAACTGTCGATGCGAATTGATCACACCCCACCACTACTATAAACACAAATATCAGTTTCATCGAGAGGACCCGTCCCAGTCGAAAAGTTTACATCGAACACTTCAAACGGATATCGTTTTTATTCATGGAACCATAGATTTCGCAGTGAAACGTGCTCAGTTTCTATAATGGAGAACATAAGGTATGGCCGAGATGTGCTGACTGTTTTGCATTTCATTGTGGCATCTTTTAAGGCGGAAACAAAATTAATGTGAGGGAGATTGAGAAGACGATGGGAAAACATGACAAGGAAGATGCACTTTCGAAGATTAGTCAATCAAAGCGATCGGATGCGCAAATACAAACAAGAATCAAAGCAGATTGAATAATCAGGAAATTTGGTGCATAAAAATCTTTTACTATGGGCGAAGGGAAGAACAACGACGGAACCTATGAGATTCCACAAAAACGGTCGGCTTTACGCATCTTCCACAATGCAAACAAATGTACATATATGAAGAAAACTCCTCTGATGTTGCCTAATATCTGTAAATACAGTCAACAAGACATGTGATCATGCAGCTAAAAAGTCATTAGGTTGCAAGCCCTCTATGCTTTCTAAAATAATTTTGTTTGTTTTGTCCATTCCCTCTGCCCCCAATCTCAGTTGCATTTTCTTTTCTAATCACTGCAAAAGTGATTAGAGCACCAGAAAATTTTTATCTTATTATCATAGACATTCGCAATGTCAAACTTTACCCGTTTTTGTATGCTGCCGCTTTTATTGTAGCGAAACGAGAGGGTGAGAGAGTGTAACAATTAATAGGCAATACATGATCGCATACACTAACCTACAATATCATATTTCATCATTTTCACAGGAGTTTTCATTTTTTGCCACATTCAACATCAGCACCTTCCAATTCAAAACAACTCATTAAATAATGCCTTCTCGCTTATTGAATGCCGACAATCGGTTATATCCGAGAGCATTTCCTATGTTATAAGATTCCCATTCAAGCGAATATAGTATAATTATTTCATCGAAAATGTCTTAATAAAGCAACATCGATCACCCTGAACGGCCTCGAATCACCAAGAAATCCTTCAAATACAACCTACCTCCAATGCATAACAAATTTACTAGTGTCGGCCCATCAAAAAGATTCGAAAGGAGTACAGCGAATGAAAATCTGAATTCTCCACCGTACGATAGCAGGTAGGAAATCTACAAAACAGCTGCGTCGACGATAACCTCCAAAGGCAGATGAGCTTCATGCCTTGTCACGGATCCCTCAAATGCGCCCTAGCAGTCACAAGTCTCATTTCAATTTCTCAATTAGTCAGGAACAAAAGCTTCATAAGAGAGAAACAAATAGAAAAGAGCACTAGCAGGAGAACAGACAGACATAGAAACAAAACATGTAGGCAGTAATAGGTAACCAGCCCCAGTGTTTCCCTATCAGCACCTACCCATTATGCAATCGCCCCACGACTGCTCCCTCTCCTTTGAACCCTTTCATATCAGCAAGTGTGAAAAATAAAGTCGCAAAGTCGCAATCAGCTTACACAGTGGGGGGATGGGGAGACAGGTAAACTCATCCTGATGAGTGTCACCAACGCTATCACGCTGCACAGCTGCCACTTTACCTGAGATCGTCCAAAATGCATGGTTCCGCGATCCCCCTTTTCGCTCTTGATCCCCTCGCTCTTTCAACCATGTTTTTCCCCTCTCTGCTTATGCGCATACCTATACTTATTTGTGCCCTATATTTGTAAAATTGCCCGGCGAATAAAGGTTGCACTAGTACGATTATTGCTAGTAATATAGGTTTCTAAAATTTCGAAATAAGTTCCTTTAACTGGACGTACCAGTAAACTGATTCAATCCCTTGATGAAAACGTCCCAAATGTTTCAAAAGAAAAGCAAATCGTAGGAAGCACAGAGACAACTTCAGAAAATTGGCGACTTACAAAGCTATTTCGCGTCGAATGAGTTATAAAGAGGCGCAGATAGAGAATAAAAGCTGGGAAGATTGCAGCCACTGTTTCTATAAGCCAGCTTCATAATAAGCAACAATGGTGCTCATTCTGCAGCACACAGTAAACACCTTATTTGAACGCAGTAATCTCAAGTTCGTGAAGCGTCAACCACGCTGTTACCAATCAGGATAATAATCAGTACAACGCAGAGCCAGATTCTTCAATAAATTCATCAATACAGCTAATATGAGTACTTCCAGCAGCAAGTAAGCGACCGCTTCAAGTTGAATTAACCACACAAACAGATTTACTGAAAAATCTAACTCCGGAGTCAGTCATCAACGGTTATATGAGATCTCGCATTGTGCCACAACTTCCTTATGGCATCACATTTTAATTTTTGCAATAATCACTTGCAGTTATCTGCGAGCTTGAAACGAAGTTACAAATAAAGTCAGCTGTCAACGCCAAGATATGAAGAAACAGAAGATCGTACTTTAAATAGACGGGATTAATCACTAATGATTTTGACGTTGCATTTGACAGCAGTGCGTTCAAAGTTCATAAAATGAAGTAAAGGCGACTGCACTCTTACAATAACAACAAATCGAAGTGGCAACTATGAAGAAGATCAGACTTTCGAATGCGAATCATATAAAAACGAAAGCCCACATTCCCCGATGAGTTTTTCAAGGAAATACTTTAGCAGTCCATTTGTGGTCTTAACGACGAACCACGTTCGAAAATGAAGACACCCACCGAGAGACAACAAATACACTTCGCCTCAAAGCAATTCAGAATGATGACCGCTCGAAGATCTCAATTCCCTCCACTCACAGTCACAAACCATCATCGTATTTCACTAACATTGCGCAACTTCTTTTAATGATTTGTTTTTTCGAGCGCAGCCACAAAAATTAACGGAACAAATCAATTCCCCTTCCGCATGAAAACATAACATCTTGATACAACAACAGAACAACTATATTCCCTTGCCACAATATACGTATTCTTTCTGCACAGTAAATCTTCCCCTGACACGATGAGTGTACTTCTTTAATGACACATGCATTCATCTCATATATTATAAAACGCGTTCCCCCGTGCAATAAACGTGCTCGACCAGATTGAAAATCTATCTCTTCGCTATAATCGACGGGAAGGAACCACAATAACGACAGCCCGCCGGCACAATAATGGCGTCGCTCGGTACCTCAGGTACAGAAAACTTATTCCTTTTGCATAACAGGGCTAATGCTGTGGTACATAAACGCGCTATTTTGGCCGAGCAAATTTACCCTGCTAGCGAAAAATCTTTAAGCTGTTGCAACTCTTCTCGCATCTAATCACTCGCAAAGAAACAATTAAAGATGCAATGCTTTACAACACGTATTCATCGATTATCTTCACTCACTACAGAACTCTTTCTGCACGACAAATCCACAGGTCACTGTCACCGAGAATATATTCCAACAACAGATTCATACCAACTGAACATATCGCATCGTTGAAACGCTACTTTCAGGGGTATCGATACACAACGCGCAACTATTCCACACTCCCAAATCCTGTCGTATCGTTGCTGTGTTCACCTCTTGCAACATCGTTATCCGTCGCTTTTATACGCTCGGCTACTTTGCATTTATGGAGCGCATTACGTCAGTGTCATATCTGTGCACTTGTGTTTGCGCATGTATGCCTGTTTGCCACGTTTTTAAGTGGACGAACTAACGGAACCTGAGGTGTAAAGCATGCTGCAGCTTCTTTTGCTTACACTAAAGTGGGTCCTTCAATTTCGAGTGGAAATGTAACCGCTTAAAGACCCAAAAATTTCGTAGTCAGGGCATTCTCATACATCGATCACCTAGTAAGAAACAAATGATTCTTGGAAGATTGGCAAAATCAATTGCATTACTTGAAATTTTAATCTCAATCACGATGGCGTGGGCTTACAATTTACCAAACGATTCGTTAACTGCAAAAGCACATGCAGCGACAACTTCTGTGGCGAATTTTTCACTGGCTGCTGTATGCGAGCTGAATGTGTTACATCCTGCATGCCATATCTTGGCAAATATTGCTGCTTCAAGCCGCTGATATAACACACCTTGCTATAATGATGGTAGATGAGTGGAACATGCCGATGGAATGGCGATATGCATTTATTATGCGCTCAGGTGGAGCACTTTCATAAAGTGCCCATAAATTATGGAAGGTGCATTGCCTTTAACCAAGCGCTCGCTCTACATTCGTCCTCTGCATACTGTGAAGCCTAATCAGTTGCAATAGCCTTTTATACAATAATACTCAACTCTGAATGCGCGCAATATCCTTTGAAGCTGATGGAGTAATATAAGCTGGTTGAAACAACATGGCTACAAACATATCCAAATGCCAATTTGCAAACATTAGCCGCTCACTTGTGAGTTTCAACTGTAGTAATCATGCACAACCACAATATAAGAACGAGAAGTATGCGTATGTTAGCAACCTATGCCGGAAGTGGCATTCGTTGGGCAGAATGAGGCATGATAATGGCAGTAATAACAAACAATTCAGTATTTTTCTCTACATGGAGAGATATATTAGCAAGGATGAAATCACCACCACTCGGAAGAAAGTGGCGGCTCGTTCACCAGACACCGAAAGGACAGCGAAAAATCCCAGCCCATGCCGCGGACGCACCATCAGCTGGATCGTACAAAATTCAGCATGAGGTGAGTTACATGAAGGAAGTTCTTCGGTATACTCATGTCTCCGACCACTTTCATTTTGCTTGGTTGCCTCTGCACTGGACAAGGTTGCTTTATCCTATGGGAAGGAGTGGTTGTACCAGGAGCTGAAGAGGATCGCTGAAGGCCATACGTAAAGACGCGCGTGTGAAAGCACGACTGCCCTTGTTCTTTGCCAGATCTTCGAGGAAGAGAGACATGGGACACGTTCTAGCAGAAGCTAGCTCACTTAATCATCCCTGCGGGACAAACCTCTCCAATTCCATGCAGAACTGTTGATATTTCCTTCACAGCAGTTTTCTTGAAGGTTTCTATTCCAGTGTACAATCAAGTAACTCGCACTGCCCGCCCTGCACTTTATCACATTATTTATCATTAAGGAATAAATGATCATTTAAGAGAGCAATTTTGTGGAATTTGATTCAATTCCCAACGCAAAAATTCCAAAAATAATCACTAGATAGATGATAATATCTGTTAACGTTGGAAATCGGAAGTTATCAACTACCTGGAATGATAGATGCCATGCCATAATGATCGACAAACTGAGGACGGGTTGTGCAAAGTCGGCAGAAGAATGACCAGTACAAACGTTGCATATGACAACGCCGAGTCGGGTTCTCAACGTTTGCAGCACTGTGGGCAAATTAGCGCCCGAAACGTGTTCCACATGCGACCCTCTCGGAATAGTTGTCTCTTCCAATTGTCATTCAAAGGACTTTTTCAAAACTTGACGAATTCGCCCCGCAATTTCTCACACAAACGACCGTCATTTCGCCAACTTGTGTGAATCAATACGAGATGAAGGATAAGAAGAGGATAGCATATTGGAAGGAAGAAAAATGTTTGGTTAAAGGAAATGTCAACGTCACAATTTTTGCAATTTATAGAAGTAATTGACAAATCGCATCACCTCGAACAGAATCTTCGAGGCTCCAAATCAACGAACCTTTGATGGGAAGATTTCACTGAAAACAGGCGCGTCTTTTTCCTGAAAATTTGGCGAGAAATAGCAGCCGCAGGCAACGTTCTTTCACGTAACGTTTGTCTCAATACTTTAAAGAGGCTTATTCTATGTAGGCATTAAGCACAGTGATAGTAAAGCAGGTCAACAAAAGAACGACTCACTTCAAGTTTGAGTTTCTCGCTCCTCGTTTCCTCATTATCAATCGAGCATCCATACTCCCTAACGTATTCCATTATGCGATCACAGTTCCTGCGAATCGAATTCGGACTCAGTGGCTCTGGTCCCCTTCCTTCGAGCTCTTTCAATAACGACTCCAAAGAGTTCGTTTGTCCATTCTTTTGTCCCGTCGTCTCAAGCGATTGTGAAATTCTGCATGTCTGCAAAATGCTATCTTTCGATGCACGTCCCCTTATTGTGCTGAAGAACAGGTGAAGCTATCACTTACTACAAGGTCTACTAGGATGGTAGTAAGACAACAATCTCAGTATCTTAGCTAATGAGTGGGTTGAAAACATTCGAACAGCATTTGATGATATGTATGGGTTGCTCGAGCTGTGCACGCTTAGTTGCTGAGGTGAAGAATCGGCAGTGACCTTGTCATCCATCACTGCGTGTGCGCGAGGATGGCGCAGACAGTTTTGGCACCCTTAGACGATAGACCGCGCCAAGTTATGTCAGCATGGAAATCGACTGTGCCACGACTGAAGCTAGCCATGTCAACTTCGAAAATGCTAGAACCTTACACCCTCTCGGAACTGATTGTCGTCTTCCACGTCAACCCATGTTGGATTTCTGCAGAAGGCAAGAATGCAATGCAATATATGCCTTATGTGAATGAGATCAATAAGGCATCGATCAGTAAGTGTCCCTCCCCTTCACTGTTTCCTCTCTTTCCTTCCTCCCCACCTCCATGCACAATCACATAGTTTGGGGATTCGTGCTAACGATGGCAAGAAATTTAAGATATAGAGTCGAAACAGTTTGGAATCGAGCTCAGAGTGATGCCACTTCAATCGCACGATGTTTTTTCGAGAGAAAACTGGCAAAGTGATTGTTTTCTTTGCGCGTCGCATTATTTGATCGATGATAAATTGTTTTCTCAAGCGCATTCGTCATGTTTTCTTAAAAGCCCATTCGGACGGAAGGTAGCCGATAAAGGCAGATGTAAGGGGTTATTTCTCAAAACATACGGCAAGTGCTTCGTCCTTCAAGTTTGCATTCGGTCTGTTGAGTTTGATTTGCTCGACTGCATCTGAAAATAATCTCTTGAGATTCTCTGAAGGATATAATATAACTGCGAAGGCGGCAGAGATATTTGAACCTCCTTGGCGCTTTAGAAAGAATGAAGAGCTAGCACGCGTATGAAATTGGTCCCTGAATATCTAACGCAGCCTCAACTCAACAACTATTGTGGATCGACGAAGCGAGGGAGAAGCCCTTCATAAGCTGGCAGAGAAAAAAACCGGCGAGAAGTCACTATAAAACGAGAAAATCCCAGCGTCTCAAAAGTGCTTCTTGTTATCACACGCTGCAACACCACTCTTTTGCTTTCTGCTGCCATCAAGGAACGGGGAAAAGCCGATGGAACGAGAAAATACAGAAGATCAGTACAAGTATTGAAAAAAGCAGTTTTCGAACAGGAACACAAAAGCGAGCACCTCTTTGTAGCTTCCAAGAAAGAGACCTCAATTTTCATATCTCTATTGAAATGTTTGAATACTCTGCAGAGTTGCAACATTTCACCTCGCGAAGAAAACTTCCCTTTAATATGTGAAAGAAAGCGTCTGAAAATGTGTTGAAAACACCGGCTGTTCCTCGCAGCTCTGAGGCGCAAAAAAAGTTTAGTGCAAAGTGAATGTGGCACCTCTGTGGGGTGAAAAACGAGAATAATGTAGCATTATGCTTACGACACTCAACAACTGCTAGTAAAACACAACGCAAGAAGTGAATGCACACTGTGCCTACAAATTTCTGCAATACACAAGTATTTTTTTTTTTGTTCTAAACACTACGCATTAGCAATATTTGTGTTATTTTGCAAGCATTTGTGCATGCTTAACCACAAAACGATCAGATTTTTCATATATCTGGGGAAATTACAGACTTCTAAAACGTAGGTCATCAACACCTACGCACTTTACAAATTGTTGTGTATACGAGCACATGAATACATGCTTGCGAATTGCCAACATTCTCAACAACCTTTCAAAACAGAATCGATACGATGGCCCTATCACGACTGTCCATTACACCCAAACGCACTTTAGTGCCAAACTATTCTATCAACCCATATTCGAACAAGCAGGTCTCTTAGACGCATTAGTTACGAATGGTCTTAGTGGCGTCGCATTAAATGATGCCCCATTCTCAATCCGCTGAAGCCATACTCACGGAATTTCATAAATTTCATAAATATAGTTTCCACCCTAAGTAAAACTCGGACTCCTTTTCCAGTCCAATCCATCCAGTTCTGCAAAAGATTTAAAACCTTCCTCTGAAAAGCTGCGCGTGCAAGTTCTGTTGTGCGATCTGCAAGCTGTAGCAAAAAACGAACTCCCGCTGTGAATATGTGAAACCGATTATGACGAATGAAATTAACAACGCATCCAGTATATTCTTTAATGAGCAGCACTCCGCCAGCATGGAGTCATTTTGCACATGCAGACTGCACAAACTTTTAAGTGCCCTGAGCTTGCATAAAAGATGAAATAAGTTGCCTTCAGAAGGTTGCATCTATCAATCCTATCAAAGTTCATTACTATCGTTATCATCCGCTTTACAAAGAATCCTTTAAAAATCTCGACAAAGTGATAACAAAACTTTATACCGGCGAGTTTACTGGCGAATTTGGCCTCACTTGATTTATCGTGCAGTTCGAGTTGGATTCGTAACGATTGCAAGTCTCGCTCCGACCTCGCCAATTTCATTATCAACTGCAAAGCAACCGATTTTTCAATCATTTAGTGGCTCATTGCTTATTGTTTCATTTTTCTGCTGGTCGCATCACAAGGTGAAGCTCAGAATGCATATAGTAGCAACAGATATCCCATTTCTGAATAGACCTCAATGGATGGACAAATAATACATCTAGAACATCGCTTATTTCTCTTGTTCCACCTAAAGAACATCTTCACATATTAGACAAAGTACCGAAAATGTCGGTCATCGTTCGATGTCTTCAAGTTCACCGTAAATTTGCAAATATGGTAACGTTGAAAACTGAAAACTTTGGTGAATTCTTTGAGTGCATCAAATTCAAACTGTGCAATGGAACAATAAGAAACACAGTCCTCTGCATCAATGATTTCCTTTATATTAGACGTCCAATATGAAATAGACGCTTGCATTTTCCGATAGAGAAGTCATCCTACTAAAAGATTTGAAAGGATAAGCAAGCAGTAAATAAGGCATCAGCGCACCTCTCTGTTCAAATCCTTCAAAGCACTGAGCTCAGCGATTAGCATTCTTGGATTCGCTTCATCCACTGGAATCTGCAAAAGACAACTACGATGGTGCTTTGCCGTGTCCCTGCATATACGCAGTCTACTTGACAGCATTGATACGTTTGAAAAAAATCCAATCTGTAATACTGCGCATTCCCTTCATCGAAATGTTACGGAATATTTTCCCGAAAACGTCCCCGAAAATGTTTATGAGACGAAACCGATGAGAGTCGCAGCTAGAATCACACAAAGCGAAGTTACTGAATTAATGTAAGATAACGGCTGCTAGTCAATGAAGGCGCTCAGTGAGCAAGAATGAGCATTCTAGAGTGATTGATCATGACAACTAGTGAGACAGCAGATATAAAAACTATCGCTTACGTGTGCGAAAAGCAAATGCGCCGAACTAAATATTTTGTGTTGTCCTTTACTCATGAGAAATAAATATGCAAATGAGGACAATTTAGCATTGAGAAAATAGGCAAGTGGTGGAACATTCAATTACTGATTGCCCATAGAGCGGAAAATTATGCATCGGTACGTAGAACGACGCAATGCAATCTGTGTTATTTTTGCGATCGTTTTCAACCGTAACTTCTCTGCATTCCGCTATCAGTTCAGCACAACAAAAAGCGAATGCCTTTGAAAGAATGCCCGACCCTAACGAGCAGTCCTCTTGTTAAACTCATTCGATCCATCCCGGCGGAATCCATGATTCGACCATCGTTGAAGGTATCTGGGCTCCAAGATATATCGCTTGTATGCATGTGTAAAACGCATTGTTGGTGGGGCCATACAATACGTGAAATAAAAAGCATGGCCTTATCTATGCAGGCACATAAGGCTTTGGCATGTTAGACCTTTATTATAGCATTACCTCGCATTCCACTGCGTAAGCCAACGGTTAACGCATTTGAGGTCAGGATGACGGCTTAATGAGTNTTAAAAAATGGTCACATTACCCAATGACGGTTTCGCATCACGGCGAGTACGATCCGCCGAAAAAGATCGCAGCCCCTGCTGCCTTGCAGGTACTTCGTGGAAGAAGAAAGGCTAGGAGAAGGAAACTCCGAATAACCGAAACTCCGAACTGAATATATATGTACATATATATACATATATATAAGTGGCCTGCTCGCCTGGCCAGCGGGGTGGCGTCATGTATTGGCTAGAACAATGCAAAACCACGGGCCTCGGTACCCTAATGGAAGCGCATTGTGACCGGCAGCGTCATCGACGTTCGACAGTCCGGTCAATCAAGTGATCAAGTGATATATAATGCTGCGGCCACACCCATACAAACGATTTTCTATTTGCACACTTAAATGCATATCTGTGCAGTTATGTAGACATTTATGAGCATATACACATAATCAATATATTACTAGCCTCTTATGCGCCACACGAGTGTGATACATATATACACGTGTATAACTGATGCGTTAGATGGACTTATCAACGATGCAGACAAACATGCAATCTGTTGAGAAAACAATGAAAAACAACCCTGCTGCTGTATTTCGGATATTTTCACCAAGGCAGTAATGGACTGGAAGATTGGTTATGCTGCTCTAGTGCAGTAGTCCACAAATATCCGTTCAACCCCACGTATGATTCATGTCATGATCACGAGAGCAACCAGAACATAATTTAATTCACGTCCATAAGAATATGGATTGAATGCGCTCCCTTCTACGGCGATCGGTTTTAATCAAACCGAGAAAGGTTCGTCCAGACCCTTCCCTCTTGAACTCACACTGAACACCTCTCAAATGCTAACCTCCATCTGAGCTGACAAAAAATAAAGAAAATAACCGAAGTCAACTGCAATCCACTCATTTAAATAAGCTAAGTCTTAAACACTTCATTTGTACTTCAGCCCACCTAATGAACCAATCGCTCTAGTTTCCAAAAACAACAGCAACATTATCCTCACTGAAAAAATTCCCTTCAGTACCATACCGAACGGATTTCTGACAAATTTGGTTCATAGGTTTTATATAGCTTTCAGGAGTCACAACTCATAGCTGAAAAAGATAGCGTAGCGAAACGGCAGAGAATGAAGTCACACGTTGTTTATACGCAACGAATTTCGTCTTTGCAGCTCCCTAGAAGATGAAGTTCTGCGACAGCCAACAGACATAAGTTCACAGATGTACAATAGTGTCACGATCTACTGGCACAGAAAACTTGCAAGTACATATCGTGACAATGAACGCTACAGAGAAAATTCCATGCAGCTGAAAACTTCTTTGTGGTCTTGTTCACCTTCAGAATGCTTTTTTTCAGAAACGTCTATGCCCCTTAAAATATAACCCTACCCCCC